>QVOB01027373.1:0-15932 GCA_014839585.1 Pseudomyrmex concolor | reverse complement strand
TGCATAGCATAAAACTATATGGACCAATGAGCATCTAGCATAAGGTCGCCATATTGATTTACATAAAATCATGCTAGACGCTCATTGATCCATATAGTTTTATGCTATGCGTATGCATTCTATGTCATTTTGTGTATTATAGCCCTTAGTCATACGCTACCACCCGTTAATCGCTTGTAAAATTGTATGTTGTGTTATGCTTTTACATAAAGATACTGAAGATAATACGGAGAATCGTCATATTCTTTGAATATTTGTTTTAAACTCTCGTAAATAGATTGTGCTATTGTATGTCTACGTTCTCATGACAAAAGCGAATCGGTAACGATTTAAGGGAATGTCCTGCACCACCTGTCAAGCAAAATTTTCGTTCTTCACCAAAGACGTAAGTCTCGTCCGCGTCGTTTGATCTTTCGAGTAGATAAATTCGCTGGAATGAATAAATCGCATTGCCAATGTTTGCGCTTTCTAGATTGGTTGTCCTAGCTGCGGCTTTTCTCATTGTAACAAGTGTCTCAAGTACAAATGCGATATTCCCAACGCAGGAACGAAGAAAGTTTGCGGTCGCTGTTATAATAAGTTGAACAAAATAAAAGATCTGAACCCAGAACTTAGTATGGACGATGTTGAAATGTCTGGCAAAGAGCCACTTGCACCAGTTGATGTTACTATGAAGTGAGTAAAACTAGATCTCAATAGTTTTAGCAATGTCTCTGCAATATAAAAAAAAAAAAAAAAAAAACTGCCACTGAATGTTTCATTAGGTTGAACTCATTGGAAAATCCAGCAAAGCCACCAATAGTGATGTATAAACACATAAATCACTGGGACAAGTTAAGAAAAGGGTTGGAACCAGTTGATCAGGAAATAGTGGACAGGCTACAGAAACTAAAAGACAAAGAGAAGAATATTCCATTACCCACAGTTGAGGAAATAAAGCGGAGACTAGCATTGTTGAAGGATCAGAATCCAGAAGCCAGTGGAAGTAATATTGTAAATGTATGTGATTTATACATCATGTGTTTACATTTTATGGATTCTTACAGATTGATCATTACAGATACATCAAGTGGATAGCAGAACGGACCAAGAGAAGGCAGATGATCTGATTCAGGAATATCTTGCGCAGCTGGAATTGCCATCTGTTGATCCTTGCAGAGAGATTGAGGAAAGACTGAATTCTTTACGAGACGGAGACAAGAAACCTGTGAGTGGAGTTTGAAAAAGGACCGAAGACAGAGCAATACAAAATCAAACAACCTGTAAAACAACTGGGACTAATCATCAGTTTTTTATATTTTACAGTATTTTACTCCAGTCAATAGAGAGGAAGGTGATACTGATGAATATTTAATTAATAGAGTAAAGGCAATGGAAGTAAACGATGTAAGTTTTCGTGTAACTGACTAAACCATATGTACATTTTTATCAATATAACATTTATGTTTATATATTGATAGACTCCTCCGACTGTAGAAGATGAGGACGAGGATGAAGACGAGTTTGAATGCGACATGTGCGGGAATAACGCGAAAAAAATGGATCTGTACAGATGCACAGGCTGTTTCGGAGAGCTTTATTGTCTTTATTGTTTCCAGGATAATCACGATGAAGATGAAATGGACGAACATAAGGCAGTTCGCTTTAGCAGGCAATCTGAAAAGAGTTAAAGAAAAGAGCTAAGTTTATGTGAAGAAAAGCCTTTATGTAAAAAAAAACAAAAAAAAAAAATGTCGCAAACAAAATTGTCAGAGAAATGTTCACCGATAGTGCAATGTTACTTTATAAGAAAAAACGCTTTGCCACTTCATATATAAATTACAACCGACAATAGTACATACAACTAAATATTTTGCGCACAGATGTTTTTACTAAAGAAATAGATATGCAAGCTGATTAATCAACAAACGTTTTCACTTGCTTGATGCAGACAATTTTTTTAATCTCGGAAAGAAGCGAATATGTATCGCACGCTTGTGTCTTCTGGTTACGGTTTTTCTTAGCTTTGTAGTGCCTCTGAGAGATTAGGAATTGTCGGGACGCGGCAAATTAATAATATAACTTTTAAAAAACAAATAAAATATTTATTATAAATTGATGATGCTTAATTACATTCTAGTTTCTCACATTTGTAAATAATTTTTGGGTATATTTTTATCGGATCTTGCGATTTAAGATCGGACTGTGAATACGAGCTGTACCAGTCTGTTTTCGAGCGCATTCACAAAGAGGATCTACGCGTTGCGAAGTTGCCAGCACTGAAGAGCACCGTTTAAAGTCCTTTGCGAATTGGTGATTCGAATCAAAATTCAGCCAATCGGAACAGGAAAAGCCGTTCAGTGAATTTCGTTCCAATTGGTCGCACTGTTCCCAACACGGAGAACATTAACGTCGCGAATCAGTTCTTCAGCGCTGGCAGTGAAGCTCGGAACACAGCGCGGACTGTTTCACTCATCGACGGTGGCTGCTGTTGGCGATTTTGCTTCGCTCAGATGCGCAGTGCACGCAGCAGCGGGGAACGCACGTAGGCGGTGAAATACATATGTTGTGACCGTTGCGTATCCTGTCACTCGACAGTCTCGCTATCGCTGGATCGTCATCGAGAGAGGACAAGCCGCGCGGCCAAGTCGATCCTCGTTTCGCCAACGAAGAGGAACATCACGATCAACGGCGAGCTTCAACGGGGGGTCTCGTTTCGTTTCTCGATGGTCCTCGGTGGTCCCGTGACTCACTCGTGCGCGCGACCCAATATACGATTCGTGCGAAATACATTAGCGCAGCTTTGAAACTCGCAACGATACGCAAATCGCGAATTCCACTTGTCACCGACGTGTGCGTGCTTATACGTGGTTGTGTGTGTGTGTGTACGTTCGTATACGTAAGATCGCGAATTCTGATGTGACACGTATCCAGCGCGCGATCCTCTCGTTCGCCATACGTTTCGCAGTTGCGTCCTGGGAAGATCTCGAGCGCGTACGCGCACGTTCGAGGCGCGTTCCTTGAACATCGCTTGAATCTCCTTTGCATGGTAAGTGAATGGATTCGGATTTGTTAGGTTAGGACAAAGACATCGACCGTGATCTCGTCGATCGTTCATCGATCGTCGCGTTTCGACCTCGCGTTCGAAGCGATCGCGCCCTCGTTCGAACGCGACCGATCGTTCCCTCGGTGGCAATTCTGTTTCCTTGAGGTTTCACCTGATCATTTCTCGTCCCCTCCCCCCTCGGTCAGGTAATACTCCTGAACCCAAATCCGAGTTTGCAGTCGCTCTTTTGAGGTTAGAGTATCTCGGAAGGGACTGATTTCTTTCGCGCGAGAACGGCGTCCCGTTCGAACTCGACAGAGAGAAAAATCACTTTTGCTACGTTTGTTCACTTTTAACGTCAAGGTGCACTGAATCGTTGCATATGTGCAATGTTCTGCACATGGTCTCAAGAACCTACTTGATGTTTTTATAGAAATTCCAAAAAAATAGAGACCGCATGGCAATGTTATCGTGAACACGTGGAACTCGGTTTCACTCTGGCTCCTGGTCTGCATGTGAGCCGCAACAATGCGATGCGCTTTTAATATTCCTCTTCCGTAACGTCCAAATTTTTCTCACATCCGCGATTGTTTCGTTGGTTTTACAACACATTGGAGCTCCAACAAGAAGATTAAACTATTGATTTATTCAAATTGCACAAATTATTAAAAAAAAAAACAAAGCAATAGTTTAACGTAGTTGTTGCGAATGTAAAAGAACTTGAAGTGCGCGGTTAAAAACATAATCTTAAACAACAAGATTTTAAATGTATGGTATTCGTCTTAAACATCATCCGATACACATTTCTTAGATGTATGTCTCTTTCGGAGCGCTCTCGCAAGAACAATTAAGGAATTTCTGTTTCTTTTTTGGACATGTTTCATAAAGGTGGTTCATACATTGTAAGAAAACATGCCTCTGTTTGGAAAGTCCCAGAAAAGTCCAGCGGAGGTGGTAAAGGCTCTGAAGGAGGCGGTAAACGCGTTGGAGCGCGGCGACAAGAAGGTAGAGAAGGTACGTTGTTGTGGATAAACGTCGGTTTCTACGATGAAATACGTCCCCTTTTAGGCCCAGGAAGATGTGAGCAAGAATCTTGTCCACATCAAAAACATGCTCTACGGCACGGCCGAGACGGAGCCCCAGGCGGACATCGTGGTGGCCCAGCTCGCACAGGAATTGTACAACAGCAACCTACTGCTACTGCTCGTTCAGAATCTGAGCCGCATCGACTTCGAAGTACGCGCCTTTTGAATAAAAAATCACTCACTGTAAAAAAAACTCTTAAACCAGAGTTCCAACTTGGATTAAAAAAAAAAAAAAAAAAAATTGAAGTCACGCGCACGTGACTTCAAAGTTTCGGTTAATTAAGTTTTTGAAAAACTTATAGAAGTTATTGATCAACTTGTATTAACTTTTATTATTTATTTATTTGCCCTAATTGTGTTCTAAACAATATTTACCAAAGTAATATTTACTTTTTAAAAAACTTTTAATCTTTTTGTTCCTGATTAAGGGGAAAAAGGATGTCGCGCAGGTTTTCAATAACATTCTACGGAGACAGATCGGCACCAGATCACCTACCGTAGAGTACATATGCACTAAACCCGAAATTCTCTTTACACTCATGTCCGGGTGAGTATATTTTCGCGTGCGCGCGTTGTAATAAAATTTTTCTAACAATAATTCTACTAACGAAATACGAGTTGTTTTGTAGCTACGAACATCAGGACATCGCACTTAACTGCGGCACGATGTTGCGGGAATGCGCGAGATACGAGGCGCTAGCTAAGATTATGATTTATTCGGACGACTTTTACAACTTCTTCAGATACGTCGAGGTCTCTACGTTCGATATCGCGTCAGACGCGTTCTCCACCTTCAAAGTACGTAGTAAGCTGGAAAACCATATGTCACATGAAAATGTAAACCTCGAAAGCATGTGTAAATCATTTTCTTGGAAGTGTTCAGTTATTATCCTCCTCCTCGAGATAATTTCAAAGTCGAGTATCGTTTATTACATTTATTTAAAGAGTTCTGCTACAAAATATATACACATGTATCATGTTGATGTTACATATCGTTTGTTGTTTTTTTTTTTTTTTTTTTTACAACACAATCAAACGCGACTCCATTGTGTGTTTTTCTTGTTCAGGAATTACTTACAAGGCATAAAATACTCAGCGCCGAATTTTTAGAGATAAATTACGATAAAGTTTTCTCGCACTATCAGAGGTTACTCAATTCGGAAAATTATGTAACACGACGACAAAGTTTAAAGTTACTGGGCGAGCTGCTGCTCGATAGACACAATTTTACCGTAAGTATTCGAACCATTTCTTGTTTAAGCAATGTTATTTATATGCACATACGTAAAACAATAACTTTTGTAACACATGTTTTTCTTTTTTGTGACTCCAAAATAAAATTCCGCGCTTCACGTCGAAGAACGTTGAAGATATAAATAACATTGCGCGAGTAAACATTTTTAAAAATATAAGTTTTAATAATGTAGAAAAAATACACGTGTGATATAACATTAAAATACGAACTACGGTATAAACAGATAACGTACAAGAAACTATTCTATGTGAAAAAGGTTTTCTTTTTTTTTTAAATTAACGCAGCACAAGTTTACGTACATGTATAAAATTTTAAAAGTCGATGCAACTCACTTTTTAAAAATATTAGAAAGAAATTGTACAAACAATAATTTTTTAAAACAATTTAGCTCAGAAATTTATGCACAAGAATTTCTGCAAACTTTTTGTCCGGCGAATGTGGACGCAAATTATCTCGGTTAGACTTTGTATAATAAAAGAAAAAAAAACTGTTGCAGGTCATGACACGATATATATCGAATCCGGATAATTTAAAGTTGATGATGAACATGCTAAAGGAAAAGTCTCGAAACATACAGTTCGAAGCTTTCCACGTCTTTAAGGTACGACAGCGGAGAGTGGTCACAGTGATCATCAACTTGCATTTCAAAAATTCGATTAACTTGTCAATTAAAATCTCTCGTGCTTTTTCTCAATTAGTTAAAATTAGTTAAAATCAGTTAAAGATAAACATCCTCAGGGAACCAAAAAATTTTAACAGTTTCATGTGATCGTCCGCAGGTATTCGTCGCGAATCCGAACAAACCGAAACCCATCCTGGACATATTGCTCCGCAATCAGGAGAAGCTGATTGAATTCCTCACGCGCTTCCATACGGACCGTTCCGAGGACGAGCAGTTCAACGACGAGAAGGCGTATCTGATTAAACAGATCAAAGAACTTAAATCTGTACATGATAATTAAGTCAAAGTAAAATACACTTATTGCTACCGCTACGAACTAATTACCACTACATTATTATTACTACTCGAGTCTACAGCTGCTGTTGCTAATTACGGTTTTTGATCACTATTATATAGTTATAATTTATCATCTCATTATCATTCATCATCATGATCATCGCATCACCATCGTCATTTGTCACGTTTGTCACACATGGTCATCTCGCGGCATTATTATAATATATAAATATATTATTATTATTAATTTTATTTGTGAGTAACACACTGTAAATAAAGATTACATTTATCTCTTATTGTATTATATGCAGATCCGAATTTGTCATATCGCGCGTTGCCAGTTGTTCTGCCCACGTTTTTAGGAATGAGTCGGTTATTAAAGCAGAATGAAAACTCATTTGTCTTGATCTCTCTTTTTTTGATCGGTCTTTACTATATTTGAAACCTAAGTAGTAGTAGTAGTAGTTGAAGATAAGCTCGCGTTTCACCGAAAGTTTAGTTTCACGTTACACGATCTGTAGACCACCGGCGGTGAATATCGAAGTGCATTAGGAGGCCGAAGATACGTAAAAAAAAAAAAAAGAAGAAATAACACACATATTTATATTTGTTATATATTAACCAACCTTATAAATTAGCGTCACAAATATTCTTAGTAATAGCTTCAATGGCGCAATTGACGTCGGTAAAAAGCAGTCCGCCGTTGGTTGTCTTATCGAGCTTATTTTCTACAGACTTCGATTTCTGAAACTTTGTCGTCACTGACTTGGGCAGCTTCTGTTGAATATTCTGCATCAGCCAACTTATTTGCGGACACGTCGCTAGCGTCTGTGAAACATCGGAAAGTGGAATATAATTTGAAAAACAAATTTTATACAAATATAATGCGGATAAAAAATCCAAGAATTGTAAAAACTTCTTCTGGGTCGACTTCTGTCGAATGCATTAGCCGACTGGTTAGGCAAAATGTGTACCTTGGCGTAATCTTTGTCCTGGCTGAGCAACCATATCAGCGTGGCGCAATACAAGAACACGTCCTTGTGCTTCAACGATACGCTCAAGAGCTTCACTACCGTCAACGCGTGCTCTTCCTAGTGATAAGAAAAATATCACATATGTTTTTAAAATGACGCAGCTGAAATTATAGAATGTAAAATAGAAAAACGAAGCTCTTCTGTTTCTAAACTCACCTTAACGACATATCTTCTCGTGTCCGGGTCCTTTGCTAAGGTGATCAAAATGCTGCATGCTCGCAGACAGATGTTCATCCACGGCAGCGATCTATTGTTCCGCAGTATCATGTTGTAAATGTCGTCGGTCACGTCCACCTCGCAGAGGATGATGCAAACGGTCGGTGATAATTTCGTTATAGTATCTAGTACATGACAGATGTAAATCGCGTTAAAAGCTACTTGAAAGTTATTTTGTTATTCTTTTAAGAAAACTTGAGAATTCTTTTGTAAAATCGTATATCCCAATTTTACTCTTTTGAAAAGAATACGTTGATTATGCGATATTACATTTCTCAAGCGCAAAGATGCGCCACTTACCCAAGGTGTTGAGATAAAAGAGCAGCAATCCGAGATCGCTGCAGGTCTGTATCACACTGATCACTTGTTGCCAATAGGCGCTATCTGGACGCGCCATATTTGCGGTATCTTCTTGAAGCATATCGAGTGCTTCTCCGCACTCGTTTCGAATCTTCATGGCCAGCGATTGCCCGCGCTGCTGGCGGCGCAGCTCTTCCTGTTCGGCTCTCTTCTGTCTGTAACGACGCTGTAGCTTGATCACCGTTTGGCGCAGAGACAGATAACGCGATCTGTCTCGTTTACGCGCGACATAGGCTCGCCAGTAAGTCTGCACGGTCGACGCGGCGCGTTTGACGGTCTTGTATCTTCGCGCTGCAATTCTCATTCTGTAACGCGACTGAACGACTATCGCGGCCTTGCGCAAAGCGACATATCGTCTTCTCTGGAGTGAACCTTTCCAATGAGCTTGCAAGACGACGGCCGCTCGCGTCCGCACAAGTTCTCTCTTCGCGGCGCGAACGGCTCTTATCGCACGCCATCTTCTTTGCACGATCAACACGTTGGTTCTGTACTTGTTATATTCGCTCTTCTGTCTGATCATTCGCCACCAGGATTGCAGAGTGATGCATGCTTCCTTCTGCCTCAAGTATCTCCGGCGGTCCGCGCGAGTCTGCACGACGCCACGCCTGAAATTTTGTATTTTTATCGCGGCGTTTCTCATCTCCAGGTAGCGTCGTCGAACAGCCCGCGCCGATTTGGCGCGACGATACCACGACTGTATCAGCGAGGTTGCTCGTCGCTGCTCTAGATAGTGTCTTCTAGCTGTTTTGGCTCGCCAGTTCTTCTGCACCGCTACCGTCGCGTTTCGCAGTCGCAGAAATTCCTCTCGTTGACATCTGGCAAAGATGACTCCGCGCCACCAGCGTTGCAGCTTCACGCAGCTGGACTTTTGCAACTTGTACCTGCGCGAACAAACCGCGGCTCTCCACCACGTTTGTATCTTCACGCAGGCGGTTTCTCGCTTGCGAATTCGGTGACTTCTCCACGTTCTTTGAATGACAACGGCGCTTTTGCAATACAGAAGAAACTTCTTCCTCTCGATCACGCTTGTCCACCATCTCTCTATGGTTCGCACCGCAAATTTTGCCAGCAGGAAGTTGTTCCGCGCTTTTCGCATCAATAAGTATCTTCTCCACCAACTCTGGATGACACGCGCGCTTTTCTTGGTACAAAGAAAGCGTTCGCGCTGTTCGCGCGCTATCTTCTCGGATCTCCACCATGACTGTATTCTCGTGGCAGCGTTTCTGCACGCGAGATACTCGGAACGTTGCAGCTTCATCGCTCGCGTCGCTCTCCAGTGTGCCTGAATTGTCAGAGCGGCGTTCTTCAAACGCAGAAACTTGCTTTGCTGTATTTTCCTCAGCAACGACGCTCTCCATCTTCTCTGTATCGCGATCACCGCCCTGCGTCTCTTCCTCGCTTCCTGCAGTTTCTCTCTGAACACCTGTGTCCGCCTCCAGTTCCGCCACCATCTCTGAAGTTTTATCGCGGCCGTTCTGGCGCGTAAGAATCTCTTGCGTTCCTCCAAATTGCAGTCGATTAGGCTCCACCACGTCGGCGTTATTTTACGTCGCCACGCACGTTGAATCGTGAGCGCGGCGAGATTTCTGCGCGCACGCAAAAAGTTCCTTACGCAAATGTACCAGAGCTGCGCCCGCCACCATTTCTGAATCACACGAGCTGACCGGTCGAATCGCGGCGCCTGATACTTGTGAATGATCTGCCATAAAAGCGACAACGTTTTCTCGCAGTGACCATCGGCGATGCTCTTCGTGTCTATGTCGCCCTCGAGAACGTAACCGGCGTCGCGCAGAGCGTTCAATGCCACGTCCACATTGTGGATCTTCTGCAAACGCGATATCGCCGGCACACGGCAGCGTTCCGTCAATCCTCGTCGTCCGGTAATGAGCTCCATGGCGCGACACAGTCGCACGCCGTCACGCAGATCGTATCGTATATTCGTCACGGCGTAGTCGTATTCTTCAATGTAGGTCTGTCGATAGGTGAGCACGTAATTGTGAGTGCGCAGCATCTTCGTGACGTCGCCGACGCCGCTGAGAACCTCGCGCGAGAAGCTCAGCAAGATCTCACGACTCTCCTTGTACTCTGAACGTTTGCGGAATAGACACGGGTTGTGGCCGATCAGCTTGCGTTGCTTCGCGTAGTCTAGGAAATACACTAGAAAGAGAAACTTCTTCAAGATAAACTGGTTCATCGTCGTGACGAGCTTCTGGCTCGGATTGGTCTTGTGATAGCCGGACATCTTGGTGATTCGCGGGTCCGAGAAAAATCTGTTGAGCAGGAAGCGAGTCAGGCCGATAATGTCGTTGTTCGAGCGCAATGGTATGCACTCGCCGTAGACGGTCTCCAGGCCGATGCGCAGCCACAGTGGATTGTAGCTCAGGAACAGGCTCAGTATGAGTTTCTGCAAACCGATATCGCGCTGTAGATTGCGATCCGATCTAATGGACAAAGTTCCCTTGGCGATGTACTCGCTGGTGCTTGAGAAAATCTTGGCGATTTCGTCGCGAGTGTACATGGCGCTCGCAGCTTTTCGCAACGTGTTCAATCTGGTGCTCGTGTGATACCTAGCGGACACGGCCTCCCTCGTCTCGGCAAGCAAATTGTCCTTTTGCGCTTTGCACGACTGCCAAATCTTGCCGATGTCCATTACAGCGGTTTCAATGTCAACGGACAGATCCTCCGGCGACGAGAGTAGAGCGTTCAACCACTTTGTGAACGCCAGTTCCTGTCGCAGCATCCATTCTTCGTCGTAATATCCGAATTTCTTCAGAAACGGATCCTCGGTCGTAGACGGCGCGAACAGATCCAGATCGAATTTCTTGTAGATGAAAGATTCGTCTGCTCTCTCTATTCTGGTGGATTCTCTGAAAGACGACGAGTGCCACTTGGTCTGACTTAGAGCGTTGAGAGACAACTTGGTCAACTTGATTGCTGGCGTATTTCTTCTTCCGGGCGTATTGGTCAAACGCAATTCTTTGCGTTTCCTCCTGGGGGTCGCATTTATACACAGTATCTTCATGTTTCTTCCCTCGCACGCAGATTTGTTCTTCAAGACTCTACCTGGATAATTACTCAATTTCGTCACCGACACTGTCTTTGAGAAAAGATGCGATTTCTTCGGAGGAGAGATCTCGATATACATATCCCCCGCTTTCTTTTTCTCGGGAATTATTTCGAAGATGAAGTAGTCTTTGGGAGTTGTCTGGACGCCGCGATCCGTCGTGTCTGTCGCGAAACGCCTCGACTGCTCGCAAAAATCTCTCGACGCGTCGCACAAGTGAGTGATCGGGGACGATGAAATTATGTCTCTGATGTTGTTTACGAGAGAACGTCCGTCGAATTTGATCGGCGACAAATTGTGCACGCCTACGGACTGCGACAAGACGTTGTTGTGGATGGTTTTGTTGCAGGAAGGAGACACGACGAACGATCGTTCGGGACTGATATTGAACGTTCTGTGCTTATCGCCACTCTGGGACGACGATTCCGTCGATTCTTGTTTTGACGATGGCGGAGAATTCGGCGTTTCGCTCACAGACGCGAGTGTAAACTTGTCCAGCAACATAGAAAAGTCAGATTGCGGCTTGTCGCTCGTCATATCTTTGGGAATCTTCTTTTCTTCTTCGTTTTCCTCGTTGTGTTCGTAAAGTACGCTGCCATAGTGTCTTCTTTCCTTGACATACGTGACTCTGCGCGAATCCTGCAATCCGTTTGAGGGAAGCAAAACCTGCGGCAAAATGTTCCCGTCGTTCCACACGTTTACATTCTGCTCGTACAAAACATTCTCCACTTTAACGGAATGATGATTGACTCTATCATTTTTTCCATGTAAGACACCGGTCTTCGGCTCACTGTTTGCGCTACAGATATTTTCCTTGTTCGAAGCAACTTCGTGTTTCGATCTGGATTGTTGTTTCGCCTCGAAATGAGTGATCAGTGGCGGTTGATTGAGAATGGGAATTTGCATCTCATTGTTCTGCTGCACTCGTTTGCTGCCTATCGATGCGGTACTATTTAACGAACCTGACGACACAGGCTTCGACATTGCTTTTTTCTGTGGCTTGTTGCCTTTCTTAATGTTCCTGGCGGTTGTCGCTACGTAAATGTCGTACTTGACTCGCCTACTGTCCGTGAGTTGCAACACATCTCGCCAAGATCCCGCTTCCTTCGGAGTCCATTTGATATAAATCACGCCAATGTCGTTCCCTTGAATGTCTAATTCAGATAAAGTCAGAGTGATCTGGCGTCCCGACGCTGGTGTTTTTGTTACGGTTACCTAAAAACAAAAGAGACTATTAGAACAAGATGCAAAATCATGACAACTTATGCAAGAACAAAGTTTGCTGATGAGTTTCTTACATGCAATAATTTGTCACTGGTGTTCTTTATATTTAAACAACACTCTGTGCTGGTATTTATATTGGTTTCCAACTCAATTCTTGTAGCTGGTTGAAACGGGGCGAGCAACACATTGTAACATGGCATATCCTGAGGCTTCATTGTTTCAAGCTTCTTGCATAGAGTTAAGTTGTGTAAAAATCTGTGAACAAACTGCAATTTTATCAAATCAACATAGTTAGTTTGGATTTTGTAACGGCTGGTTAGTCATCAATGACAAACTGTAGGTCGTTTGAAATAAATAAACACATTGTCTTTTTCAAGATTTCCTCAGTTGCTTGTTTCTGAACACTTACGTGTATTGTGATCGCAGAGGAAACGCTGATTCTTCGCACAAGTATTCAGAAACGAGGCGACCGATTAAAAAAACAATTCGGTAACTCCAAAGCAACTCCACGTATGCGGATCAGATACACTGCGCAGTTATTTAAAGATATCACGAAGAAATCTTGGTCTTCGTGTTTTATCACAAGTCTTGAAACGCGCATTATATCCGTGCAATTAAAATAATAATTTTTACCCCATTCAAGCAAAATACATACACAAAACTGTCACTCTGTTCTCTCCGGTTGCGTCAAGTAACGGACTCTCGGAATTCAATTCAAACGCGAGCTCGCAACAATCAGCAGGGCTGTCAACGATTTAATCGCGTTCGGATCCAGTAGAGCACAACCTGGCGAAAAAACTGGCAAACTAAAAAACATGGACTCTACAATTTCGAGTTGCTTAGGCCTCGTATCACATGGGATCAAAGTAAAACTCGACCAATCGGGACGAAGTTCACTGAACTCGAGTTGGAGCTTTCTCGCTCCGATTGGCCGACACCCTGTTGGATTTCAATCTCTAGTGTGACACGGGCTTTGCGTTTTTTATTCAATTCCAACGTTTCAAGAGTTCGCCTTCTACTCGCGATCGCGCATTCGTGCGAAACAGCCTGGATGGTTTGGATGTCGGCGCACTGTTCCGAACAGTTCGCGACGAATCGGAATTCGGAGAGCGGTCGAGCATTGTCCCGCCAAGCGCGCGAGGTTCTCATTTACGTTCGGCGTTTTAGTGTTTACGGAGCAGATAACCGCACGTTCTCACACCCCAGATGCAGTGATCACGTATCCGTTGCGAAATTTCAAGGGTAACGACAACCGAGATCGGCATCGATCACGCCGTAAGTATATAGCGCCTCGATTCTCTGCTTGCACGTATGCGCGAGGTTTATTCCAATTTCTCTCGATGTTCTCCTCTCCCGGACTAGGGCGTACTCTCCGCGATTTTGTTTCCTGTCGTGGAATTGCCGAGAATCACACGAGAGAGCAGCCGTGAAAAATCACATTGAGGCAATCTCAGACCCAAGTCCCAACTCCCGTGCCCGGACGATGGCCGAGTCCAGTGACTTGGATCGGCAGATCGAACAGCTGAAGAAGTGCGAGATCATCAAGGAGGCGGAGGTGAAAGCTCTGTGTGCCAAAGCGCGGGAGATTCTCATCGAGGAGAGCAATGTGCAGCGCGTGGACTCGCCAGTGACAGTGAGTATATTCCTTCGCGAGGAAGTGGCGGATCTTTTCCGGAGCGAAAAGAGAGCGAGAATCGACTCGCCGTTGTTGTTGTGTTGATTTTTAGGTCTGCGGGGACATCCACGGCCAGTTTTACGACCTAAAAGAATTGTTCAAAGTGGGCGGAGATGTGCCCGAAACAAATTATCTCTTTATGGGAGACTTCGTGGACAGAGGCTTTTACAGTGTCGAAACGTTCCTTCTTCTTCTCGCGTTAAAGGTACGCATCGAGAATTTGAAGAACTATAACTTGTTGATGTTGTGACAAAAAACTTTGTTTTTTCTTTCTTTTCTCAATGTGCGCTTTATCACCTATTTCTCATTTGCAGGTTCGTTATCCCGACAGAATTACACTGATAAGAGGGAATCACGAGTCGCGACAGATAACGCAGGTTTACGGATTTTACGACGAGTGCTTGCGCAAATACGGTAGCATAACAGTGTGGAGATACTGCACAGAGATATTCGACTACCTCTCGTTATCCGCCATCATCGATGGCAAGATCTTTTGTGTTCACGGCGGATTGTCGCCCAGTATCCAAACCTTGGATCAAATTCGGACTATAGATAGGAAACAAGAAGTAAAGTTTGTTCGTTTTTTATTCGCTGCAATGTTGTTGCAAAGTCTAACAAGTTTTTCAGTATCCAGATTCGATTCAGTTGTTTTTTTTTTAACATCTGGTCGATGACGCAGGTTCCTCACGACGGACCAATGTGCGATTTGTTGTGGTCGGATCCCGAAGACACGCAGGGTTGGGGTGTGTCGCCACGTGGTGCCGGCTATCTCTTTGGCAGCGACGTGGTGGCACAGTTTAATTCGGCCAACGACATCGACATGATATGCAGAGCCCATCAGTTAGTCATGGAGGGCTACAAATGGCACTTTAACGAGACTGTGTTGACGGTTTGGTCCGCGCCAAACTACTGTTACAGGCACGTAATCCTCGCGTTTATTCTTGTACTTTTTTTTTGGAGGGGGGAGGGAGTTTCTTTTAGAAGGAAATTTTTAGACACTTTGTTATTCAAGTTATATTTTTATATTTTCTTTCAATCTTTTTATCGTTTGTTTACATTTAATTCTAATTTCTCAACTTATTCAAAGTGCGAGAGTACACATTTATCAAAAAATATGTCGTGTGTCCTTATCACAGTCCTTGTTTGTCACTTGTGTAAAACTCAAGATGTTAAAAAAAAAAAAAAAAAATGTAACTGCAAACATAAATATCTTTAAACATAGTTTTCTGTACATTTGTTTGTGTTTTCGTATTGCAGATGCGGCAACGTAGCCGCGATATTGGAACTGAACGAGCATTTGCAGAGAGACTTCACGATATTCGAGGCGGCGCCGCAAGAAAGCCGCGGCATACCTAGCAAAAAACCGCAAGCAGATTACTTTTTATAAATTTGAACTGGTACAAAAGAAATCCCATCACAGAATCGCATCGACATGGTATTTGCTCTTTTCTATCTTTCCTTTTATCTCTTATACATTTTTTCTCTTTCTTCTTCCCCCGTTCCAAGTAATTTGCGCCAAAAAAAAAAAAAAAAGAAAGAAAACTGACTGCTTGCCGAGTCTCATGACAAAAAAAGGAATTTTGTCGTTTTTACGTTCGATCGTTAATGAATATATAAGTATATAAATATTTGAATAGAATTGCAATGTGTACAATGAACTGATGTAAAATAAAAGCTCTCGTATCTCTCTTTCTCTCTCGTGACTTAAGGCATGTTGCAATATCACATTCAAATTTTTTTAAAGAGATACTTAGCGTCAACTAAATCGTCTCTAAATGTTCGTTATCGCGCGTCATGGCTAGCCGTTGCAAAACCAAATCGAACCATTCAAAGAAGCAACACGGACGTATCCAACGTGATTCCACTGCTTTCACGATTCATCACGTTGTATACATATACATTATAATAACATAAAATATATTTAAAACACAAAAAAGAAAATAAACTTAACATTTGCGTTGTCATTTACAATTCACAAAACACTTTGTTCGTTTCTTTTCTCTCAGCGGAAGAAGTTCTAGAAATCTGAAAAGAGA
>QVOB01027372.1:0-11602 GCA_014839585.1 Pseudomyrmex concolor | reverse complement strand
CGCGCGCGCGATGTGTATTAGGCAAGACGATGTATCAACGTAACATATACACTGACGCATCAACTACCACTCCGGCTACCTCTTTCACGCTTTTACGAACTACGCGTCTATATATTTACCCTCTCCCTAACGAGGACCCGTCCACGGGAATAAATTCGCTCTTTTCCAAGACGAAATTTTTCGTCCCCTATTTACCGCGGCAGTCATCCGGGATAACGCGATGAGAAGCAGGACGTCGTCAGCGGGCAGATAGCGCTATCGCCGGTTCACGCTATCGGCGCACTTAAAATCTCACTTTTACTCTTTCGCCCTTTTCTTCTCTTTCTCTCGCAAGAACGAAGTCAACGTCGTCACGGCACCGCCGGTTGCCGTTCGCTACAACGTCGTTGAAGCGATGAAGAAACGGTAGAAACAGAGGAACGGTGAAAGATAGAGAGAGAGAGAGAGAGAGAGAGAAGTAGAGGAGGTAGAGAAAGACATGGTAAGCCTGGCGAGAGGGTGGCACTCTCGCAGCGGGGGTTGAATATTCATTCGTGTTACATATGGATCAGCCCTGAGCAGTGGTGGTTGGAGCTAAGAGGAAGAGGGTGCGCGCTGCCCCGCGGATTCTGGGGTAAGGGCTCGAATATTGCGTCGATCCCGAGCAGGTGCCGCGCGCGTGACGAGGACCTCTAGAGAGAAAGCCATCGTGACCGCCGGGAGACATCGGAGGTGTCTCCGATAAGAGCGCACCTTTTTCTCTTTTTCTCTCTCTCTTTCTCTCGACCCTTTCGTTCTATTGGTCCGCGCCTTTTACGCTGATTATCTCAAATTTTTTTTCGCGGATGATCATCGAAAATTTATGCAGCTCGTAGTTCGCACCCTTAATTTCACGCAGATTTTCCGCCGTTTTTAAATTAAACCGTTCGAGATTACATCGGGGTTCCGAGCAAACGTGTTAATAAAAACAAAGAAAAAAAGAACTACTAATACAAGATATTTCAAATAAGCTTCTTTTTTTTACGACTCCTTTTTTTACGGCTCCTTTTTTTTTATTTAGAAACAGACTAAAATCTGAAATATAGAAAAATATATTTGTTCCCCACGTGGAGAGCTGTATATAAACCAAGTATATAAACCAAGCTACACACTTGTTTTCCCTATATAATATACACATCGTCGGTCTGTACGTACGCCGCGTGTATATACCATCTTTACGCCAAACAAATAAAGTGGAGCAGTAAACGAGCGCGTATAACGCTAAATGTCGTTTATAAAGAGAGATCCGCGTTTCCCTGTCAACACACAAGTAGTCACCGCAAAAGTTTTTATCGACACTATAATTTAAGCAAAACTCCGATACGCGTGTTCTCAAGAGAAAGAGAGAGAGAGAGAAAGAGAAAAATTCTCGTGTGCAACCAATTACCATAATTTCACTCACTTCTTGTCGTAGTTTCTATCCACCACTCGCTCGCAGAATAATCAAGAGAAAATGAAGATAAGAAATATTATTGCAACCAGCGCGAATCGCGGCGCGTATCGCTGCGGTAATGCGAGAGTGATGTCAAACAGTACGACCGAATGCAACTCGTAGCCCGGATAAATGTGTGTAACGTCGTAAACGTGATTTCCCAGGACGCGCGCGCGCGTGTGTGTATGTGTCTCTGTCTAGAACAAATCTCCATTTCGTTCTCGGTGTCCCTGTTAGACAGCAATGACCGGAGACGCCGCGCTGCCGATAACGATCGGGAAAGTTAACCGGGATATCAGGGACGCGCGCGCGGGCTAAGCCTCGCGGCCGTAAAAGGGCCTTTCGGCCTCGCGTCCGGGTTGGCCGAGAAGCAATAAAGCTACTACGCTTAACGTCTTATAGACGCCCGGAATGTTTAGAGCCCCTCCGCGGTATGATGCGCGTCGTCGTGCGCCACGAGGTGTAGGGTTTATTGCTTACGAGCGGCCTGTATGTCCTCCTCTTTTCCCATCCCGCTCACTTCTCATCATTCTCGTCGTCGCCTTCGTCAGGTTATCTTCGTCATTTGACGTCGTCGTCGTTGCCGCGAATACCGTGACCGCACTTCCTCTTTTACGTTCCTCCGAGGCAGCAATGTAGTCAACTAATGCCGTTCTACGTGGGGCGGATACGCGCGTTGTGTGTACGTGTGTGTACGCGAAACCCTTCCGATGCTGACACTCTCGTTGCCGACGTGGTATACGAACGATATAACCGACGACGGCACGCTGCTTATAACTTATGCTCAGCACTTTCTCGCGTCTCACGTGTGTATGTAACGCATACATTTTCCCGAGATCTTATGTTATACGACTATGTAAAGTACGTACATACGGCACGGAGGGAGAGGAAGGAAGGAAGGAAGGGGTGTATAGTATAGAGCGAATTATGAAAATACCGACGATGTGTTGGTGAAAACTAACTGTAACCGTTTGCATTTGGCAAATACGGAAACTGTGTAATTTCACGCACCGGATGTCATCCGTAAAACAATGTTGACCCTCGCGCTAAAATCTAACCAAAAGTGCTGTGCATTGTATGTTCAGGAATTTGAAACTCTCTCGTGTTTTTAAAGATATACATCGCGCGCGCGTGTATGCACCCGCGCATCAAGATGAAATAATATACACTTTCTCTTACGTGTGCAATATTTGGATTAGCATAATACCGCCACTCGCTCAGGAGTGCACTGGATTATTTACGGATGTTAATGGTACGGAAGATTTAGTAGAACACGGGGGGTGGAACGCAAAATAGGGTAGAGTCGCTGCGGGTCGAGGGGTGGTTCGCTGTCATTAGCAGCACCTATTGACAAATATGCCTGCCCTCGTACTCGACACTAATGCCACATCATCTCTCGAACTTATTATAATATGATATAATCTCCCTTCCTCCCTCTCTCCCTCTTTCGTTCAAAACGAAGAAGCGATGCTACTGGCAATAATAAAAATGAAATATCGAGAGTGTCAAATTCACAAATGGAACGTAAGAGTCCTGAAAAAAATGACTATGCAAATATAACAAAGAAGAAGATGATACACGCACGAATCTTAATCTCGAATTATAAAAACGCGCCGTTTGTTATTTTACAATGTTATGTTGATAAAATTTGGTTAGCGTGTCAATAAAAACCGAAAGTCAAGATTCTCTTTCACGTCTCTGCTAAGTTATCAAGAAGTTATCGCAAGTCCACTTCTGGACGGTTTCAGTAACTCAAAGGAGGGAAGCTTTTTCGCTTAGCGGCCATTTCGTTCATTTCCGTTTCGGAGGAGAAACGGGAGGGGATCCATTTGCCACCCCCCTTGTCCCTCAATTCCTTCTACCATCTTCCTTCGAGGCATCGAAGGCTATTGTATGTCCCCTTTTCTGTCCCTTCCTCATCCGTCAGTCAGTTTACATTAGTTGCCGCGGCATCCATCGAAGGGACAGAGAAAGAGGCGCGGGTAGAGAGGAAGGAAAACGTTCCGTATTTAAGGCGGCCATTACGACGGTGTAATTATCGCTTTTCGATTCCAATTTGATTCATAAGAGCCGACAGGACTCTCGCGAGCGAAATCCGGAAAGTCGAGAATGCGCGCGCGAAGGGATGACGTTCGAAGACATTCGGAGAAACCGGAAAATTGCGAAACGAATTCATTAAATTCGACCCTTCCGATTAAATCTGGCACTCGACGCGCGTCGATTATCGCACAAAGTCGCGAAAACTTTATCCGTCATAATTATTTGTGCCGCTTTCCTTTTCGAAAGAGGATTGTACACGGACTTCGAAAAACGTGCGACAAAGAAGATTTTCCGTGAAATATCGCAAATTCATTAAATTCATTCGCGAAATCAATCTGCCATTCAAAATAAACGATTGTCGCACGATATAAAGCGGAGACTACGGTCTACTGCAAACGTATTGTGTATCATTTTACAAAATATTTGCACGTAAACAACAACAACAAAAGAGAGAAAAAATTGTGTAATCAGACCGCAAATAGCATTCGATGCAAATTTCCACGCGAATTAAACTCTCTTATCAAATCTGAACACGTTACGTAACACGAAACACAGTAAATCTTTGGATGAAGAACGTTAACAAAAATGAATGGGGAACAACAACTGATATTAAACTTTCCTCGGGACACAAATGTATCGAGATTTATATTTGTGGTCTTGAGCAGGTACACTATACACAGGAAGTTCGCAAATATGCGGTTCTGTGAAAAAAATAGATGCACGACTTGGCATCCCGAACTATCTGTGCTACTCGCAGGATGGCAGCACCTGCATCAGGTGGTCTTGGCTTTATTCCTCCCCGTGCCGGAACAAATACACGTGTACATACAAATCCAAGTTTTTTATTTTTTTTTCTTCTCATCTCATTTTCTCATTTTCATACTTCACATTTTACGCGTATTTTTCTTTCGCTTTCTCGCGCGTTTGTGTTGGCAACAAACAAATATCTCATCAAATAGATCATTATCCGTTTCCTACCTCCGTTCGTTTTTTTTTCTTCTCCCGCCTACTCGGTAAGAACGTTAAAACTCTCTTTCTCTCACGCAATTCCTTTCGCCGCTTCGGCAACCTCTGACCTGACTTTCCGTAAAATTGTGCATGGCTGCAGCGCGTTTTTCCTCGACCTGATTTACCCGTGTCGCCGTGCGAAGAGTTGAGGAGAGAGGGACGCGGCGCGGTCTTTTTAAGGGTGCAGGCGCGCCATTTAAATGTCCTCGCGCGAGAAGGCAAAACAGCGCCAGACCGGAGCTCTCGTCGAGAGGATGAAGCGAGAAGAGAGCTCAACTCGCGCGAGAGCTCACTTCTTGCGACCCGAACGTCGAAACGAGGAAAACGCAGAGTGAAAATCGGTACCCCGGGGTTGAAAGAGAGCTTCCAGACCGATGGTGTCGCAATTTTTCCGGGTTCGTCGAGTCGAGTCGTAAAAACACCGCGTCTTTTTAGCCGCGCGTATATTATTTTGCAATACACACACACACACACACACACAAAAGATAATCCAAAAAAGTGCACATTATTTACTTGGAGTGTAACCGTAATCAATATACCTACTCGTATCACGTGATATTAATTAAATTACTAACGTTAATTAATTTATTGTTTATACAGCTCATTGTAAAATGTAGATGCGAATCGTTCGTATAAGCGATAGCGAGCGATATTTTATGATCTGCGGGCGAATGAAAATTATATTTGAAATTATCTCCCGGTGGTACGCGCAACGTCGCGAGAATAAAATGTTACAACAATAGCCGTGCACATTACGAAATTGTGCAAATTATTTCGAGTATCGCGCACAATGATCATTACGGCAGCTTTTATAATTTACTGTGGAACGTTAAAACAAATATGCGGCGCGCTATACACGCGCAAGAATAAAAATACACACACGGATGCTGAGAATTAAACTTTCACTCTTGCGATATAAAAAAGCGTTTTATCGCTTTTTACGAGAAAATGAGATTTCTAGTAGAAACAAAATTACACACTTTGCGATGTAAAACAAAGAAAAAGAAAAAAAAATAACGATAATTTTAGTAACCACATTGACAGCTCGTATTCCGCTCCGTATTTGAGAGAAATCGATTGAATCGTCGCGCGCGCGTGCGGCACGTTGGGAATGTTTTCGCGGCCCTTTGTCCGTACGCGCGATTCCTCCCTTCCTCGTGAGTCGCTTAAACAAAGTCGCCGGTCGGTTCGTGCTAGCACACAGGCGACTCCGTTTCGGCCGTTAAATGCATTCCGAATGCATTATCCGCGGCCATAAATCGCCTTTACAGCCGTAGATCAATAATTCCATATCCACGAGCGAGCAGGGCCACATGCACACGCTCGTTTATTTGCCGCGCCGCCGCGCCGCGCCGCCGACTGGTCGTCATCGCTACCATAGTAGTCGATTTTCTCGAAATTCCGGAGGCCGAACCGTCCTTCCCCATCACTATCGCGTGGGAACGACGATTTATCGCGGTTTGTCGGTTAACAGAGATATGCGAAAGAACCGGCACGAGTTACGTGAGATAATACCCTTTTCGATTCAGCCCCCGGCGTTGAACTTTGCTACGTGTGCATTGTGTAAATACTGATTGCGCGTGCACACATACACACGAGTCAAACAATGATTTAACACAAAAAGTCGCATTTACAAAATGTTTTTTTGCTCTTTTACTTCTTACAAGAGCGAAAAGTTGAACACCCGCAATGAAGAGAATACATTATCAAGAATGTTTAATTACGAAGATCCGTATTTATACGGAGACGCGAAAGAGAGAGAAGGCACGAAGTATACGATGTAAAATTCGAGAGAAGCAGAAAAGTTGTGAGAGAGAGTTGAATAAATGCGCGACAACCAAAGTAACACGAAACTGACCAGCGACTGTTCCTTTGATATTACAATAGCGACGGTATAACGTCCGCGGACGCGAAATCGGCTTAAGCACTTTTGAATAATAACGAAGGGCACGCGCGTTTGCCTCGACGAATGCGGGAATTCCGTCGGAACTGAGTTTTGCCGGAAAATAAAGGAGATTCGCTTTCTCTCTCTACCTCTCTCCCTCTCTTTCTCTCATTGGAAGCAACCGAGCGCTAACATAAGGAATAATTTAATTTCATATGCTCTATGTATTATATAATTTATATGCACATGCCATTTGCGTGACCTTTTTCAACTTTCTCGCGTTCGACATTACCGATGCACTTTACAATTAGGTGAAATAACATTTTTATTATATTGCGCATATAAATGTGTCGTGTTACGACACCTTCTCATTTTTTTAATGATTTTTCAATATTAAATATGTATGAGTGTGTGTGTGTGTATGTGTGAATGTACTTAAACAAAGTTCTAAGTGTGCTCTCGTGCTCGTGCAATCATCCCACTTTCGACAACTTCAACGAGACTCCAGGGGAAGCGAAATAGCCGCAAAGAAAACGTGTAAGAATCTGCTACAATCAATTCAGCGGAAGCCACCCCTCGGAGTCTTTACGTGAAATACTAAGCTTTCCGTACGCGCACACGCTTCTGTTTTCGTTCATAGTGAATGTGTCTTAGCGCGAGCTAAAACCATCCGGCGTAAACTTGTCTCTTTTTCTGCCTGACCTAGATTACGCTCACATGTGTATGGGTATCCGCGGGGTCGTATAAAATCGAGGGTGGGACGTATCGAATAAACCGACGGCGATGCCAGAGAGACAACGCGAACAGTCGATCATCCGTCGAATAAAGAATTATAAAACTGTTTTCTCCCTTTCGAGATGAGACCGAAAATATTTTTCCCAATACATACAGGGTGACTCGTATCAAGTGACAAATGTATAAATATTTGCGAAAGTTGAAGATATTAAAAACATTCTTTACATAAAAACTGTTTAATTTTTACGAGAGATATTTTATACTTTAATTTGACGTAATTTTACATAAAATATCTCGTAAAATATTCATTTGATGTAAAAAAGCACATAATTATTTAAAAACAAAATACACATTTGCAACGAGCATAATTTTGACGTGCATCCTATCGTGAAAGCTTTTTACGCCGAATATTGTGAAAAATCGATTTATATAAGCAAATTCGAATTTGTTCCCTTAAAATAAAAAAACAAGTAAACAGTTAATCTTGTAATCTCTTCAATGCTTCCAAAACAATTATTTCCATCATACAACATTCCTCTCTGTATTATTTTTCGTATAAAAAATTTTTTATATCCTCGACTTTTCCGAAAACATTTTTATCGGTCACTTTGTATGAATCACCTAGTGTATACGGGAACTAAATCTCTCTCGAAATAGCATCTCTCGTCAAGATTACATTACAGATATTAGATTGCAAATTTCATACTGGACATTTTTTTTATTGAATTACGCAAATACGATCGCAAAAAAAAGGCAGCCAAAGTTGAAAAATCCACGATTTATGTAGTATTGACGTGAGATATAAATATTCACTTAACGTTCTCTCTTCTCTTTCTCTTCTTTTTATTTTTTTTTTTTTTTTTATTTTTACTCGTAATCTGACATTCGATTCGGATAGGATGGCATACCTGGACCCGATCCGGAAGAGAACGGCTGCGTTCGCGTTATTGGTAACCGCGCGTAATTATTCGTCGCGTCGCGCGCGATTTCCGGTTGACGAGCCGAGTGAAAGCCACGATGCAGACAATGCGTCCAGCGAATATGATCCTGGTTAACGGTTTAGCGTAGGCGAATGCGGAACAAAAGATAGTCGCTGCTGTATGGGTGGATGTGTGCACGAGGGATAGCTAGGCGCTGCGAAATGGAATCCCTAAACACTTAATAGTTCGTGCAAATACAACACAGCTCGTTACCAATCGAGTGGCGTTCGATATCCCGAAGGGAATTGACATGAAAATAAAGACTGAAAAATCGATGTGGATGTGCGCGATTCTCTCTCTCTCTCTCTCTTCCTCTGCAAAATATAAATTATAAACAATAAATGAAGAACCATCCTACATCTTTAAATCAAGTAATGCGCGCACATAAATTGTTTTCTTTCAATAAGAAAATTACACTCTGTATTTTTAACACGCGCACTTTGCGTTATTTCAAATGATAACATTCACTTGAATAAAGTAATAACGTGGGATATGCGTGGCATCATATTGTTTGTGGCATTGTTGATGCAACATTGGACTCGGGGGCGGCGGAAAAACTTGGCTATTCCGACACAGTCACTCGAGAGGGCAGCTAGCTGGCCGAGACGCGCGGGAGGTATAAATCACTGGAAATTGTGCTGGGGTGGTAAACAAACAGATCCAAGGATACAAGGGAGACGCGCTGAGCGGAATGCTGTCGCGCGTGTCGCAGGGGGATGGTGGCGGATGCCGTGATACGCGAGGCGCCGTGCAGAAGAAGTAGAGAGAGTGCGCGTACGTAGGTGTGCATCAGCGTGTGTTACACGTGGAAGAAAAAAAAAGTCATTTGGGGGAAAGCACATAAAGAGCAGAGAACATAAAAAGAGAGATATATACATATCGAGAGATGAGGAAAGGAAAGAGAGACGATGAAACACTGTAGTGAGGGAGGATAGGAGGAAGAAGAGAGGAAGAGAGAGAGAAGAGGAATAGAGAGAGAGAAGAGGGGTAGAACACAGCACAGCGTATCCACAGTCGTGGCAATAAATAATGTCAGGCCGAAACGACGTGACGCGTAGCGGAACATGTGGGACAACCTGTATATTAGATGACGTCCACTATTCAATTCGCTCTCTCTCTCTCTCTCTCTCTCTCTCTCTCTCTCTCTCTCTCTCTGTGCACCCGGTCGGCCCGGGCTGACATGGCGCTGGGAACGACTCCGCCGCCGTTGCGCTACAACACAGTGCGCGCTATATAGAGCGCTCGTGTATACCAGCGCGAACCACCATGCACTATTCATGACCAGTTCGCCCAAGATTCGCCGGCAGCGCGGAACGGCGCGAGTTCAGAACGGGGGGAGGAGGGAACGAGAGAGAAGAGGGGTACCAGGTACTAGTTGGATGGTTAGCATAGCCGAGCTTCATAGCTTTCAAGTGATATGTGTGCAACGGCGGTCCGGGTTGGAAGCGTATCGTTGCAACGGCAGTAAACAGATTATCTTGGCTAATGAAAATGCTGGCTCGCTCGCGCTCTCGCGAACGTTTACAACCACGAGAACTCGCGAGCGAAACGCCGGACAACCAGCGCGCGGGCGCGCTACCATTTGTCGCGATTGGAAGCTCGGCCAATCCCCTCGAATTAAACGGGGGTGATATTCTCAGGGTGAGGGTTTAGTCGCGCGGACCTTTCCGCGATATAACCTCCGGATTACAGAACTATTTTGCGTAATAAGGAATTATATGGAAACGTTATTAACATTCGCTGTGACGGGCTTAACTTCAACAAACTTTCTCACTTTCTCTGAAACAGTATAACTCAAAAAAATAATTAATCTGAAATTCTTTTACAAATCTCACTCGAATAATTGATTGTCTAACGATTGTTGCTGTACGCATATGTATACGCACAATGTGAGTATACGTATAATATTTTGCCTAAAAGAGAGAGAGAGTATCAAAGCTGATATAAAAAGCCAGCCTAGCTACGCTGGAAATCGCGGCAAAGCTGCCTACTTTAAAGAAATTTAAATCGTATCTGATACAAAAGTTGCGCGCTAGAGCAGAATCAGCGCGAATGGGTAACAACGGTCGTCGTCATCGTTTAGCTCGGAGCACAAAGAAGAACCCGTAAGCGGGAGAAGGCGAACGAAGAAGCTGACGCGGCTGATTCGCGAAGCCAATCGGATAAGTGCATTCCTATGGAGCCCGGAACTCCGGTCCAATCAGATATACCGGCGGCCTTTGACGTTTCTCATGCCCTATCGCGCGATCTGCCCCTCACCCTCTTTTCGCACCGCTCGCTTCTTTTCTCTCCTTTCTATCCCCTTCCCGCCATCTCCCGCGGCAAACAAGTCGTCTCCTTGCATCCATCCGCGGGACTCTCTCTCTCTCTCATGTAAAATAAGAAGAAAATCTGGGAGAGAAATGAATCAAACGTTCCCGACGTTTCAATTATTTCTTACAAGCGTCTCTCTCCCTCCCCCACGCTCTGTCGCCTCCAACGTTGTTATCGTCGCCGAAGCGAGAGAGGGTGGCCTTCATGACGAAGCAGCAGCCAATCTCGGTGCATTTAAACGAAAACGTGACTTTTATTCGCGGCTGATTTATCGCGCATATAAACATCTCGGAAAAATGTACCGGTAATTAAACTGTCCGCGGTAACGAGATTTTTTCAAGAGGGAAGAAAAAATAACACGCTAATATAGAATTCTTTTCCCCAACTTTGTGTGTACACGTGTTAAAATTAAAAAAAAAAAACCCTTCTCCAATTTTCAATAAACGTATCGCGAAGTATCGAGATACCGCGCGAAGTATCGAAATATCGCGCGAGATATCCTGAGAAATGGAAGAGCCGCGAAGTTTGAATGACGTGGCGTAACGAACTAATCGAATAATCATACGCTGCGAAATGAGAAGCCATCAATGGGAAACGCATATCACGAAAGCACTTCTCGACTACGCCACGCATCATTTTGCCGTTGTCTAATTAAGGTCGGTAATCAGAATCGGGAAGGTAACGCGATTATCCCTGGTCGGGTTAGTACGATTCTGACGTACCGGGTTTGAATCGCTGATTGACTGAGCCGGCGGGACTGCAACCGGCCGCGATCATGCGATGCGACGCGCCGCGTGCGTGCGCGGATCGTTAATGCAAAATAGCTATTATCGCGCGGCGCATCCTGCCGCGATATGCAACGTAATCGCAATCCCTGAGTTTCACGTCGTTTCTCGCTCTGTCCCCGCGGCAAGCATCTTGATACAATCGCACGCGTCCAAATAAGTAACAACATCATCTCACATCCGACAGATAATTTTGATTATTCTTTCCTCAAACATTTCAGTTGTCTCCATAATTCTATTTTTTTTTTTAATCCAATTTCACAGGTCAGGTCAGGTACACGTCATTCGTATGCTAATCCGACTTTTGATACGATAATAATTTCAATTTAATTTTCTCAAAGTTACGACGATAATCAAAAGAGCACACATATAGCACTTCTCTCTCTCTCTCTCTCTCTCTCTCTCT
>QVOB01027328.1:0-11796 GCA_014839585.1 Pseudomyrmex concolor | reverse complement strand
GCGCTAGAAAAGAGCAAGAGGATGGTCGGACACGGTGAGAGAGAACGGTGGAAGTTAGGTATAGATTATTGTTAGAAGGTTGTTGAGCCAGCAATATATCTTTAGAACTCTGCTGTGCTCTCTATAAACTCGCGCGCGCCTTTCCAGTACGCTAGGTACACATACCTCACTAGACGCAACTCTCAACGCGGCGGAGATATCCGCGCGTTGCCGACGCCCGAGATGTGTCCAATCCCTCGAAGTTGCTTTCTCTTCTCACCTCTCGCAGAAATGCATTTGTGTGTAACGATCTGTTTACGGTTCAAGCCTTTCGATTCGAGCAATAAAAATTATTTATGCAGATATTGCACGCGAATGGTATAATAAACCAAGAAAGATAATAGAACGGAATAATAGAACGGTTGTTGCCGATATTTTTTGAAATAAAATATTACACCTTTTGTTACATTTTTCAGAAAATCCTTTTTTTTTTACAAATTCTCTCTTTTGTCACAATTAATCAATGATACATCGTTATTCGATATCGCGAAACATAACGTCCATTATATTTCGTGTGTCCGAGTGCTATTGGCACGCTATTGACATATTGGGAGTTCGCGACCACCGGTTTCGTGTTCCAATTGTACAAAAATGGTTTGAACGTCAGGAACTTCGAAAAATCGCCGTCCGCCCCAGTTTTCTTATCTTAGTTTCTTTATTTTCCTCGGTTTTCCCGTGTCAGCTGATTCATCCTGGAGGAAGGATATCACACTCGGTCGGTCTTGCGCGCAACGGCTTCCGATGCGATTTCTAACGCCACCGTACTTTAATAAGAGAGACCAGAAAGAGACACGCTTAGGGCGCGATAAATGCGTCGCGATAAATAAGAGTTAAGCTATCTCGCTCGCGTTTTCATTCCAAGCAAGCGTGAAGAAAGGCTAACGAAGGGACAGAAAGAGAGTGAGGTTACTGTTGGCTAAAATACTCTCTTGCTTGTGCTTTTCTTTCACGTTGGCAATATTGCTTACATCTCCATTTTTTTGGAGACTAAAAACTAATATTGGAATATAATTTAGAGTTTTTAATAATTTAAAATAATAAAAGGATAGAGAGATGTGTAAATGTATATTTTAATTAACTATATATTTTTTTTACAATACGCAATCAATGTATTAAGTTTTCAATTGTTTGTTTGCAAAATTTGAAACCATACACACGAGATTATTTGTGAAAAATGCGCTAGTATATCTGATGAGTTTACAACAAATTAACAAGATATTTAATTAGGTCATGTGTGTTGATCACTATATTTCACAATAATTGCTGAATTTTCTATCACTTTTATTATTACATTTGCAACGTGATTTTATTATTACGCAATGTATGCGCCATTATGACGGTATCCTTTTAGGTTTATCCGATTAAAGCATTAGTTATTTATTAACGTTGAAACAGGCAGTACACGATAAATCGGATAATGTTCTTCAGAAAAAAAAAATAACGGATGATATAACAGCACGATGATTATACATGAAATCGCGAAGTCTTTTAATTGCACAATACTGTAATTTTATTTTCGATCTTCCGATTAAAAAAAATTCAGCTTTTAAATCAAATTTTCGTTTTGCCCTCGAGTTTTGTAAACGCGATAAAATTTCCATTAGACAATCGCACTTTGTACTCGCAATTTGTAGACACGTTTTTATTTGCTGTATATACTTTTAATTTGTAACAAAAGTATTACATTTATACATTATTTATCGGATCTTTTTTTTTTTGTATACATTTATCATCAAACTTTTCGTTAACGAATTCAATTAGACATGCGCTATCGGAGTTTCCGTTCCGAGACGTGAACGACCGCAAGTGTCGCAAACCTTAAATTTTCTTTTCTTATTGCGCTCCGCGCCATCGGGCGAGTAATGCACGCGATGAATATCTCATGGCAACAAATAGCTGCGAGATATCACGAAAACCGCGCCTAAAAGGCGCCGCTACCGCGAATCTCATTAGATATCTCTCTCGTTATTCGTAATGACTCTCCTTCCCCCGCGCGCGTAAGGTGTTAATCGATTGTATCGAGCGCTCTTGGTGGTAACCAAAGCGCCCGCGCTTAAACCACCGTACGGCCGTTCGATCTCAATTTACGATCGATAAATGTCAGTTAAAATATCGCCCCGCTGTGGGAAAAAAAGTGGAACGCAACGGCACACAGCAGCCGGCATACAGAGAGTGTAGTGTAACCGCCGTCGTAAAATATATACACTAACACCAAAAAATGAAAACGGAAATTTATTGTCGAGAGTGAAACGAAATTTCGTAACGCGTTTTCGGGTAAAATATGTATGCGACTTTTCTTGGTACTGTTTATGCTGGAAAAAAAGTCGACGCTCTTATCGCGACGGTAAGTAATGCCGGCTTGTTATTGCGAGGACATTTATTCGCCGTGAAATACGACAGAAATAAGAAAAAAAATTGGATTACTTTAACGCGATTTTTCTCTTTCTCATTTACTAAAACCTTTTTGTTTTTATTACATGCAGAAGCGCTGACTTTGAAAAGTTTATCACGCAGTGCCAGAAATTTCTTTTTTTTTTTTTTTCGCGCGATATTGTAGAGATCGTGGGATATACAGGAAAAACACACGCGTACGCGAGTAAAAAAGCCGTATTCAAGTGCGATTATTTGATCAAAATCTGTTGTTGTCGAAGTCAATGACCGGAAACTTGTTGAAAACGAGTTTGTTTGCACGCATCCGGTGCTTGTTGCAACGTACGTTGCTCTGTTCAACAAGAGCATTTTGTTCGCGATCGCGGTCAAATCAAATAGGATATATTTTTTTTTTTTTTCGTAATTCATATGAAACCGACGACGTAGATATTATTCAATAAACGCGATCAGAGAGGCGGCGAACAGAGAGATGGCGAAGATGAGAAGGTCGGAAGCCGAATGTGGAGAAAAACGCATTTTGTTCCCAAGAGTTTAACCGATCGTATAAAGAAGAAAATGGAAGAGTGTATATAAGGAAAAACCGGAAACACCGCCGCGGGCGAGAAAACCGTAGTCCTTGAGACAGTTTTACGTCAGGATGCAACTACCTGGTACATTGCCAGGCAAATTGGATCCGATGACATGAGGAGCGAATAATGTAAGAGCATTGGTCTTTTACGGTAACTCGCAGGAGACAACATCAACAATTTTTCGTCGACAAGAAGTTGCAAGCTATTTATTATGTATCCGCTCTTCCCTTAGACAGATCGTATCACGTTGTTTTTGCCGTTTTTGTCAGAAAGAATGTGATCGCATTTATATTCATAACTACAATATTGGTGTGTACGTACAATCATGCGTGTATGCGCCTATATTACTTTTACAATGCTATTTAACATGTCGAGTTAATCTTCATAAATTTGACAAAATAATTTTTGCAATAAATTATGAGAGCAAAGAGGGTTGAGATAAGCGCTTTCCGCACGTAGGGTTCGCAAATCGGGCACGAATCACTCTCGTGATTTAAAAAAGAAAAAGAAACGAACGATAAATCTTCATCATGGGTTTTGCTCGCGAAAATTTAAAAACGTGTGTAATCGCGTAACTTTATAATAATATTCATCTGTGTAACGTCACATGTGTGTACGTAACGTTTCGCTTTTTAATCCGCTAATTCGTTTAATACATTAATTCGTTTAATACACTAATTCGTTTTTCTATCCTTTTATTAATTCGCTATTATGTTACGGAAATTTATAGAGTATCCGTCTGCGCGTTTCCTTCTCATTTATTCGTCTCGCTCAGAGCTTTTCTGCTCGCGCGATTTCCACTTTGCTCTTTGAGTTTCTCACCCGCGTGGAATTCTCTCTGGCAGCCCTTCGGCGATCAGAGATCTGGGATTAGTTAGTAATGTCCCTCCGGCGTCCCTCGAATCGCATTTAACTACTGAAAGAGAGAACGACGACGAATTTAGAGAAGACTGAGAGTTCTTTATCAAACGTATGTATTTGATGTCTGTATTCCGTTCCGCGGGAACGCTTTATAATGTGCGTTTAATTGAATCTGACAATTCAATATTATACCGCTTTGTGTTTTTGTTTCAAAAATAAATGACATTAACTTGTATTAAAAATAAAATATAATTCATTCAATTCTCTCGTGCAATAACAAGTTTTTTTTTTGCAAAAATTTACTAAATATCGAAAAGTACCGAGGTGTAATTGTTGTAATTTATCGGATACGACGGCTATTACGGCCGCGTCTTTATTCGCGTTAAAAAAGCGAAGATATTCTCGGCGATGTAAAACTCTGGAAATATCTGTCGCCGTCGTTATGTACGATCGGAATAATTTAAAGACGCAAAAACAACCGTTGCGGGCTGAACTTATTGTAAGTGTCTGTCTTGGCACTAAAACACTCATTCGTTCGATCTAACAATTCATACGTGCTTTCCGGAACGGGAATGAGTTTCTCTGGTTCCGCCATCGAGATAGTTATGCTAATAGTATACATAGAGAAGTTGGAACGAGCGCGAGTGGTTTAAGTCTTGAATTTTCGCGAAAGCTTTGGCCCCGTTCCACGAGATGCTTCGTACCTCTTCTCTCGTCATAGAAATCTGCACTTCTCCGCATTATGAAGTAAGTCATGACGTAACCAATCTTAATTATCCTTACTGCGCTTTGTTGTGTTATCTGCTGTATATATCTGCAGAGAGTAAATCCCGGGTACGTGACACATATACTTCCGTTTGCGAACTTTGAATCTCAAGCTCTAAATGTCAAGCTCTTTCTCTTTCTCTCTCTCTCACTCTCTCTCTAGATAGTCTTCATAAATTGATTTATAGGTAATATAAATGCCATTTTATACTTGAACAATAGATGCCAATTTTTCTTTCAGCAGATCCATTGTTCTTTTTTCTTCTTGTCGATTTGTTTTCTTTTTTTCAGATTTTAATGAATGCGGGAAAATCTATCTTCGATAATACTGGAAGACATTCTTTTGCACTTTAACCCTGGAAGATAGAAAAGTTAAACGGCCGCTTGTGAAGTTCGGCTGAGCGAAAAAGCAGTCTTGACGACAATCCTATGGGAACTAACACACGTGCGTATTGGTGGAACGTTTAACGTTCAGGGAAGAGAGAAACAGAGAAGATTAGTTTCCGAGTTTTTCGTATCGTGATATCTATTTGTATGCTGTATAATGAAAAGACCTTGTGAGAAGCCGGATGCTAGTTTTTTTTTTATTTTTGCAAGAAGATAACCAGCCATGTCGTTCATCATTCAATGAAGATAATTCTTCGAGTCACAGGATTGCAAAAACGCGAACAGCTCTAAGGGGTTGGATTAGAAGAAATTAAAAAACTCTGAGCCGGCTTAGGAATCTCTAACGAGGAGATTGGCGCGCATTATCCGCTCTGTTAGTCTCGTTCCGGCCGATTTTTGTCGAGAATCGACTCTCGGTATATTCTCGTCGCTATTGATCACAGTTTCACAGTTTTGCGATCTTGTCTTCGCCCTTCGGTGCGCATCTTCGTCTGAATTTTATCATTGACGTCATTTTCGTCGTCTGTCCGACCGTCGCGTTGAAAATCCGCTCTCATAATTTGCGGACGAGTCGATTTGCAACTCTAACGAGATGAGAGTCTCGGGGCTTCTTTCTGCGTGACAATTAAGGTGTAGTTAGTCGAGCGAAGCAAGAACTAATGTCTTTTGAAAACAGTTTAAAAGTTGCTGTCTTGAGCTTTCATAACTCGAATTAACGTTTCGTTCTCGCGTCGCTCTTGTCGTCGTCGCTTCGCGTGTCTCGTCCGCGCTTGCGGACTCGAGTTTGTTGATATTTGCGCTCAAACTTTCTCGGGATACCAATTTTTACTCATTCCCGGAAAAAGTAAAAAGAATGGAGAAGATCTCCTATTAAATTATGCAAATAAGCGCGGATTGCAACCTTCTCGGGCTCCGGCGTTCGGTTCTAAACTACGCGTACGCGCAAGGGTCGAAGGAAAATTTAGGATCGTAAGGGAATTTGGGATCGTTCTCTACTTGCAAAATCCGGGAAATAAAATCGAAGAACACGAAGAAAAGAATAACTTATTCGGCAAAAAGTCGAGAAGTCGCACGAATAAGACGATTTATACGCGTGATTCTCAAGTAGCATTCGTATTTTGGAACTTTCGTCGTTCCTAACATTGTTATTTATGTTGTAGTCGCGACATTGCCGAAAAGCACGCAATTATTATCGAACTTGCGAGTTGTCAGTATCTTCTAATATATTAAATTTGAAAAAAGCTTTTTTTGTATTTTTATTCTCATATATTTTTATTCTCAATGTGTTCGAACATATAGAATTCTTAAAATAACGATTTAACATTTAATTGCCAATCAATGCAAATGAAATTTTTACCGAAACAGATTTAACAGAAACCTCCGGCAATGCGAATCTCACTTCGCTGCACTTGTTCGTTCATTTGGTTGCGTCGATGTTTTAACGTGCTGTCTCCATCGCGAACGAGCTGGAACATGACGAATCGAGTGCACGCGCTTTCGATTCGCGTTGCAACGTCGAGTCTTCGACTTTGCCGTCTTGATGTTACGATATTCCGTTTAATTTTGCCATCGAGCGAGCAACCGAAAGACAGTAAAAAACGAGATTTTCAAAAAGTGCGTCTTCGTCCTTCGGTGTAAGAAGATAGAAAAAAAAAAAAAAAACATTACACACTTTATTCCACATACAGAGCGTACGTAAATCGTATGTGTTTTTATGACTCAGTCAATAGAAAAAGTAATTTTTATAACATTACTTTACATAATAAAAAGCCTACATGTAAGTCAGGAGTCATCATATTTTAAAATAAGCATAAATTTGCGGAACTTTTTCAGTTTAAAGTTCTACGACATTTTATACATACAAAATATGTTCAATCATTCTGAACTTCTTGCTTCCTTGCATTTTGTACATCGCCAACTCACCTAGCTTGCATTTTACCAGCTTTATCAGGTTAAGTTGCATTATAGAAGTTTAAATGGGGAAAAGAGATGCCAAAGAAAGAGAGTAGTTTTGATGCGTCCATAGTAACGTTATAGACGCTCACTTCGCGCAAGCAAAGAGGATCGACAAATTCTGACTCTCTGTTTCCGTCTCCGTCGAGAGATATTGTAAAACTTATAGCACAGCGCGCGACCTTCTTGCTCGGGAACGGGAAAGAGGGAAAAATATGCAAAGCAATTTCCATTCATCAGAAGCACGTATCGCCGATCTTCTAGCGAACGTGAGCACGCCTTCTCATTCGTTCGACGTGTTCCCGGAATCTGCTCTAAATAAATCTTCTTTATCTCTCCGTGAAAGTATAAAGTCGCGCTTTGTTTTCGAAACGCTCTGCTGCGCGAAAATACGCGTTTTCTCTTAATTTTCGAAGCGGCGAAGCACAAAAGTCGTTGCATTCGATTCGTTTGAGTTTCAAGAGCAAAGCGTGTTTATCTAACAATGCTGAACTAATGCGCGAATTGCGAGAACGCGCTTGGTAAATGTAGATACTGAAAATGTACATCACCCCAATCCCAGAGCTTATTTGGCATTCACGTAGCCAATTCGTGCGATCACTGTAAAATTACGTTATCGCGCTAGACCGATTAAAATCATTTATTTGTTTGACGAATCTGGTAAAATTATTTGCATGCAATTTTCACGGCTAGTGTTATTCCGTTTGCATTTCCAAAACACCAATTGAAATTCGGTTTGAATTCGAAACAGCCAAGATTAGATAAACGCAATTTCTATTTTGTTTCTTTTTCTTTTTTTTAAAGTAATTTACGTGCGACTTTCTCTTAAGTTGCTGGATAAAGTGTGGAAACAATTGTGCGTTATTTATGTAGTGAGAAAAGAGAAAAGCACACACAGTAGCGCAAACGCGTACAATGAGAGCGAGGTTCTTGATTGTCTTTTTCGCGGCAAATCATCAGTCTTCTGAACAAAACTTAAAGTTTTCTCATTTTACCAACCTGGAATTAACAACCCGCGACAAAATAGTAGCTTAGCGTTGACTATTTTGTCTAATGTTCTATTTATCAAAAACTTTTTTTGATTCTACGCGATTCTAATCGTGACTCATTTAAAGAGCCACATGAAAATGTTAGTGTTTGACTGATCAGAAATATTGTTATCTAAATTCGTGACGAGATAAAATTCAAGTTTTTACAATTATCTTTTTCAATATCTCTTATATTTAAGTTATTTCAAGGATTTGACTGTGTGCAATATTTATTTAAATTCATGTTGATAACAAAATCTTGAGTATGTCACAATAGTCTAACGAGCAGTATAAATTTGATCGTGACCACGGCTGTCTTCGTGTGTGTACGTATGTGTGTGAGTGTGTGTGCGTGGTATCTGGAATTGACGAATATTCATAAATTCATACGTATGCTATGCATGCGCATCGCGCATCTCATGCAACGACATTGACGAAGATGAATATAGATGCTTGTATGACCGGAACGGAGGGATACACCGATCCGATTAAAAATTCTGCTGCCACTGCCAATGTAAATTCAAATGTAACTCAAATCGTATACTCGTACTACTTACAAATAAAACGTACAATGGCAGTTTATATTACTTCACAATCAATAACCTAATCCTATTTTTAGCAATAAAAAGTGCATTTCATTTTTTAAACACACAGTTTTATATTGTACGTATGTATGTGTGTGTAATGTTAGATAATATATTTTTATAATTTTCGGAGAAACATATGATCATAGAAGATTACACATAAGTGATAGATCAGATCTTATTACGATTCTACATGATTATAAAAGATCAGATCCGAAATTTGATGTAATTTGATCACTTTACGCATAATTTTATATGATCATGCTTCTGTTTTTTCGTGAGTTATTATGAATAAAAAAACTGTAATATATAATGCAATGAAATTACATATTACAAATTACAATAAAATCGCGTATTTAACATTATTACGCGCAATTTGCAAAATGGTGTTTTAACTATTTCCAACAAAATATTATTTACAATAGAAATTCAATATTAATAATTTTAAAATTTTTCCGTAAATAAGAACACGAAAAAAACATAAATATAATTCTCTCTATTTCCGTATTTTATTTTATTTAAAGATTTCGACGATCTTTTGACGTACGACAAGTGCTTGCTTTCGACCAATTTCAGCTCGTTCGAGTACCTTGTTGTTCTGGCTCGGTTTCGTATAGCTTTATACTGGGGAGATAAGCGAGGTTAACAGACGAGAGAATGTATAGGTGAAAGAGAAAGGTTGCGCGAGCGAAACAAAATGGTGAAACGAGCCGAGATACTCTTGAGAGTCTGCGTAATTAGTAAGAATACCTCTGCTGCAGCTCGTAACGAGATTCTCATTTCAAGACACTAGCAACACACTAACACTTTCCTCTTTCGACTGACGCTCAGAATTGGTTTACACATTAGTAGAACCGAAGAGCACACGTACACAAGATTTTAGAAATTATCTCAATGTGTGTATAAAAGACATTTGCGAGCCTTAAAATGTGTTACAATGATTTCAGGATAGTTTCTTATATAATGTTCTTTTCATATAAATTGTAAGCACAATAAATTTTATAATAACTCAAAGCATTCTTGCCTTCGAACACGTTGGAAGTATCAAGAAGCAATATCTCCTTGATATTTGCTGTTAACAAGCTCGCGCAAAAAGTTCTTCGATGTATTCGCAATCGATGTTAATGGAAGTGTCAGAAGAAGAAGCGTGCGAAGTACGAAATATAATCAGATGGGCTTTGCGCGGGAGAAAGCATTCGTTTGATTCCGTTCACGATTCGAGTTTCCTCGCTTGTAACTGCTCCGACGTGCCCTTCACCTCGTTCCTAACTACGCGGTGAAGAATTTGAGAGTCTCGCCGACGCGAAAGGCAGCTCGTGTTTGCTAAGAGGATTTTCTACGAGTCCGAGTAGAAAGGGGGATGAATTGGACGGAAAGACGGGGAAATGGAGAAGAGAGACGAGATGGACATCTATAAACTCGCAGGCCACGTAGTGGCTCCTCTCTCTCGCTCTTTCTTGCTTTCGTGATCTTTAACTTTCGTGCAAATATAACTGAGTTGTGCGGCGATGGCAATGTGTTACGTAATGTGATACCACGTGCCGTCAAACGTAAATCAGTAAGGAGCGAGTTATAAATACTTTATATTTCCGCGCTACTGAAATTTTAATATATATTGCACAGTTTGTCATAAACTTCAAAACGCGGAGAATTAAGATTGTAGCGGAAAAAGAAAAAAAGATGCGAGAATTGACAACTGAAATTGAAAACATAAAAATGTGCAAAAATTAATTTTGTTAGGTAATCCTTTATAATGCAGAAAAAACACAAATTAATATTTAAAAGTTTCATGATGATGAAGGCTCTGAATATGTTATGTACGCGTGGTTTCATTTGTATAGCAGTCTCGTCACGTACGAAAGACGTCAAAACATAAATTCTAGAAAACGTCATGTTAGCAAATCAATTAAGAGACTTAGAGTTTTAATTAAAATTAGAGTGTCTTATTGTATATTAACTTTTGAGTAAAGGTAAATTAAATTACATTGCTAAACCTTTAACTAAATTTATATTAAAGAGGATACAATGAAATTTAGATTTTTTTTATTAAATACTCGCGCATTAAAATAAATAAATTTTAAAAATTTAACGTAAATTGCGTCGATACAAAATATTTTTGTTGCAAGTACTACTATACTAGTACTACTATACTAAGTAGCGTTTTGAACAGGAATAAGATTTGTCTATGCAAACATCATAATATCGCATATCGATATATATATCGCGTTTCGATATATATCACATATCGATACATCGATCTTCTTTTTGTTTCTAATTGTATTAATATTCAATTACAAAATAATTAATTTTATTTTTTTCGCAACAAAGTTTATATTGATTTCTAAATTAATTTGATAACACACAAATGAAATTTTTTCTCACATTTTTATTACACTGTAACAATATGATATTTTAACGCGCAAATATTATTACGTGTATGTTTATCTTGCAATCGTTATTTCCGTGAGTTTTATGAGTCAACAACTGCCGATGATGATGAATTTATTCTTAAAAAAACAAAAGACAATATATATTTTCCGAATAAGAAAATTGGCGCGAATTAAACTAATAATATTATAAATTTTATTCGCATTTTGTGATGCAAGAAAAATCGCACATCAAACAACTCTTCGGTCTGTTAAGTTTCTCTCATTTCTATATCGTAAACTATAAGCCACAAGAAGAGAAACAAAGTTTATAGTTTGCTCGTTAACTATCTTGCTTGATTTCGCAAAGGCGTACGTCGAGTTTGTCATAAAAATCGAATTAACCGGTAAGTTCTATATGTATGTAATATATATGTAAGTTCCATATGAAAGTTGAAGATTTGCAAGGTTCTTCAAAGACAAATCTACATCTCAGAATTTGCTTACTTGCCGTCAGATGCATATTGAACTAAACTATCTGTAACAAATTTCGTAACAAATCTTGCGCTTTTAAATATAAACACCTTCTCAAAAAACTGCTACATTTTTGTGTTAGTAACGGCAACTCTCATATAGAATTATATCAGAACTTTTCTGATTCTCATCTATCCTCTCGTTGACACATTCCTAAAAAATTTTATTTTTATCGTGATGCAAAATATAACTCGGTGTGGTTCAAGTTTTCTCACGTGGTCAAAAATTGATTTTTCGGAAGATTTATACTTACCGGTCGAACGTTCACGTTGAGTTACAAAACCATAACATCAAAATATGCGGATAAAAGATACATATA
>QVOB01027327.1:0-11245 GCA_014839585.1 Pseudomyrmex concolor | reverse complement strand
AAAAAAAAAAAAAAAAAAAAAAACGATTGCGGTTGGAAGTTTTTCGACGCGAAAGAGGTGAACGGCGAAAAGTTTGATGCGGAAGGCAACGCGGGGTGTGGAAAAAAAAAAAAAAACGTAAATCTAATATCGAGCACTTGTATGGAAAAATTCGAACTAAAGCGGAGACCGCAAACACGTCGTGCACTGCGAGCAAAACACGTTTGCTTTACTACTAGCGGGATAGCAGACACTCGGTAGACAGAATCGGAACGAACTTCTTGCGCGAAAACTTCTTGCGTAAAGATAAACCGAAAGAGTTTCGATTAAATATTGATGCAAACATCGAGAGCAAGGGAACTGAGCGCGTTGCTTGCTCGAAACAATCTTACGCGGAACAAGTATCGTCTTGCGAAAGTGTTTTCCCCGACGAGAGGGAGGGAAAACACGAAGATGGTATTTCCACCTTGGCGCGGAGTTGTGTATTTCCACGACGTGTTTAATAAACTTCCTCTTTAATGGCGCGTCGTCGTTCGCAAGTTTCGGCGAATTAACTTTCTCACGTGTGTATATGCACGTGCACGTTAACGCGGCGACATTAATGCAGGATCACGGGAGAGTGAGAGCTTTTCTTATTCGACGACGTGCGGCCGTTTGAGTTCGCGCGCGCGCGAGAAAATAAAATCGCGCGTCGTCGTGGGGGATGAAGATAATTGAATAAAACACGCGTACGAATCGAATGGTTTTGTTTTTTTCGGGCGACTCTCTTAAACGAAACGAATGAAACGTAAATGTTTTCTCGAGAAAATATCCTCCACGTGCCACGTATAGAAAAGGATATTCTATCGACAGACGCCGCCGTCGCGTGGAACAAGGTTAGCGCGGGGAACGCTTATCCCCGTTATCTTCTGCTACCCCGTGTCTCTTGCTAAACAAGTTCGTGAAAATGGGGGATTGACTTTTAAGAAGTTTCCCAGTAAAGCACCGGCTCGGTCGTTTGCCTCTCTAGCTTCTTGAGAATATTAATAAACTTCTTTCACGACGGAAAGTGCAGACGGAAGTGTCGGGAACGTTCTCTCGTACATTGAAACAGTATTAATGAAATCTTGATGAGATTTCGTGAATAATGTGCTTGTTAGCGTCATCCGCCGTTGTCAACGCCATCATTGCCAACGTATTTCGACATCGAGGAGAGAGTATCGGAAAGCACGCCAGCTTGCACACGGAGAGACAGACAGATAAATAGACTGTTTTATTTAGCGCTCTGGGAGGAATCCCCTCAAGCGCATAAAAAAGCGGAAAAAATACGTATAATGAAAAATATGAAATAAACCAAAAATAATGAGTGAATATTATTAAAAGCGCAGAAATAAAAAAGAAAGGGAAAAATGGAAATATAAAAATGTTAAACTTAAAATATTTTAAACTTAATAGAACAAAACAAAAAGAGATAACAAAAATCAATAACAGAATACTAGAAATACAGTTTTTTTCTGAATATATAAAGAGAAAGAGAGAGAGAGAGAGATTTTAATTTTTTAATAGAAAACACAGAGACAAAATAGGGATAAAATACACGAGTAAAAACAAAATATAAATATTGAAAAAACGCTCGAAAATAATACTTTTAATGTAACAGAGAAATTACAACAAATATTTAAGCTCATATAGTATCAAACTAGATTTACTCACGGTCAATGTGGGCCAATGTGCTGCCAGGTGTTTGTGCGAGATATATTTTTTATTTATTTAAACGTGTAAGTTAATACACATAGTAGGTTTCAACTGAATTCAATTTGAAAAATTCATTTAGGGCTGTTTGATTTGCATCACATTTCAAATAAAATGCCCGAATTAAATCGACATGTGTTTTGATTGCAATTTAAATTGCAAGAAAATAGAAAAAAAATAGGGAAGAGGGAAAGTTACGAATCTAAAAAACAATATGACAACAATTTCAAAAGCTTGTGAAAATGCGTAACCAAGTATTAAAGATCGATATGCGAGTTACAATACGTCGTGATGTACATGCAATTACACGCGCGAATTAGATTTAATTAGAGTTCCCACGCGTATTATTAAATTTAAGGTAAAATAAACAAATATTTATGTAATTTCATTAGGCATATATTGGCCTCGTAACGACCTTAATATTCGGTTGTAAGAAAAATGTAATTCATCTGTTACCCCTGTTACACGTTCGGCTTTGTGAGTATGGTAAGAACCGTATCAGTGAAAAGGGATATACATCCCGCAGGAATACGTAGTGTTTCTCTCATAAAGTCCCTTCGCCTTTGAGAAACTCTGTTACGAGACCGCGAGGAGAGAGAGAAAGAGAGAGAGAGAGAGAGAGAGAAAGAGAGAGAGAGTTTCGCAAAAATGATATGGATCTCTAATAACGTTTCCGCGGAAACTCCGCTTCCTACTTAGCGGTTTCTTGAAATATTCATTAACCGCTGCGGTAAAGACGCGGAGAATTCGATCGCGAGTCGATTTCTCTGACGGCGCGGACCGATGATAATAAAGTAAAAATGACAAATCCGAAAATCGAATGTGACACAGACACACGCAATCGTTTACGATAGAAGCGCTCGTGAATCTTCACGCGGGCGGCTTAAGTCGCCGGCCACGTCGCGATACCGTCGCATAGTAATTAGCGTTATTGAAATTACAATATATATATATATATATAAGGTATCCGCGCGATACCGCAGTATTGTAATATAATAACATCGCATATTATTAATAATGCAATTGAATGTAAATCCACCTGAAAGCTTATATTAATCCTCATATCAACCAGACCGCATTATATGTATTCATAATAACGGGTATACACCCTTCATAACATTAGCATTATCAACAAAATTTAATATTGAAAATGTTGGCAAACACACACGCGCGCGCACTATTATCTAAACAGAATAAATTTATCGAGCGATTTTCCAATTCCGATTCGAATATGTTTGGAAAGCGACGAGCGAGCGAACGAGCGAGCGAATGCGCCATTTCGAGAACCAACAACTAACCCTCCTCCTCTTCGTTAACATTTAACTGGCTCGAACCGGCAGCCCTCGGGTTTTGCTCCGGATCTCCGGCAGCCTTAAATATCAACCTTGCCCGGGCGCCTGTTATGGCGTATCCAGTCTCTCTCTCTCTCTCTCTCTCTCTCGTTGTCGCTCGGGGGATGAATTATCAAAATTTCTGCAATAAGATCCGCCAGCATCTCCCTCGATACGATAGCGATCGCAGCGCGCGCATAAGAAACTAGGAGAAGAGAAAACGCGCGCGATATCGTGCTCTCGCGTCCCGAGAAAAACGTGTTTTTTTATTTGTTCTCTATTATGCGCCATTTTCAGTTGCAATGTTACAATCCTGAATTATTGAGCTCAATTTTTGCGCCGGCCGACTGAATTTTTTATCACTTAATGCATTGAAAAATGGCGTTTCGCCGAATTACTTTCCCCTCCGTGTTGTAAAACGGCAATTTGCGGTTTTTCTTTTTTCGACAAACAATGTGTCGCGCCACACAAATGCACCCATTATCGAAATTTACTATCTCTCTTCCTTCCCTCTGTAGCAAAATATTTTTCGAATAAGTTAATTACGACAGTTGGGCGCGTCGTTAAATTCGACATTTGACGTAAATGTGCTTTGTTTTCAAGAACAAAATGAATCTGGGAAAGGGAATAATATATAATTCGCAAAAATTGTGTTTCGAAAAATTTCAAACAAAATAACATTCTTTTTTTACGTATGTATATAGTACATTTAATCAAAAATATATGCAATTAAAAATTTATTTAAACTAATATAGAAAACAAATGTCTTTTGACAATGTAATTTTGGTAAAAACAGCCTTTGTTCTCGGAGAGACAAAAGCGCGCGCGCACGCGAGCACACATTTATCGTAAAATTAAAAACCGTAAAAGAATTAAAAAATAAATTAACATAAAATTAAAGGAACGAAATTCAAAAAAAGTAAAATACAAAATATGACAAAAAAACAAAAAATTGCGACGCTACATCTCATTGTTCACGAATTCGGGTTCGCGCACGTATACCGAGAGAGCTCGGCCGTGTTAAATTTCATCACCGCATCCAGCGCTAGAGAAAGAACGAAAGAGAGAAAGACAGCGAGAGCAGGCGGCGTCACATGAATAAAGCGTAGGGATGAAAAATAAAGCGAAGGGGCGAGTGACCCACATGACTGTCGCGCATACGTGTAAACGCGGAGCGTCGGCACTCACGCGAAAGGGAACGACTTATTCACTGAAAGCCTCGCCCAGCGGCAGTCCCCGTGTGCACGCTGTTGGAGAAATACTTTTTTCCACCCCCTTCTCTCTCTCTCTTTCCGCTCTCCCCCTTCCCCGTCTACTTCTTCCATTCCGTGCCTCGGTATCGTCGTCGCGCAATTCGACTCGTGCTAAGAAAAGAGCGAGAAAATAGGTTCCGCTCCCTCCTCTTCCTCTCCCGGAGTGCCATTCAGTACCGTAATTTATTCCAGTTTCATGGATCCCTTTTTGCAACTCCCTCCCTCCCCGTCGACGTCTCTCACTTCTGCCGTTCTTTATCAGGAACCTGCTCCACACCCGCTAATCTGAGTTTCTTTTCTTTCTCGGTCTCCCTTTCCGCCACCCGGTCCCTCCCCCTTTTTCTTCTCGCGCTCTTTTCCTCTATGTCGCGCGCGCGCGAGCGCACGTTCTCTAATTTATCTTGTCAAGCTTCCATTTTATCCATTACGGATTTCTTTCAAGTCGCGAGTACTTGTTGCACAGAGGCACACGATTGATATTATGAATTCCGCGTTATGCTCGACGACGCTCTGAAAAGTATTCTCTGAAAGCGTTTCTCTCTTCCGCGGGAAAGTAGCATGAAGGATCCTCGAGCGAAAAAACCATTCTCGTAAAGCACGTCACCGCGAAGGATCAACAAGAGGGAGATGATATGAAGAGGAAGATATCTGACAATCTCTCTTCTCTCTCCCTCTCTCTCTTTTTCTCTCTCGTGGTCGCTTAGCCGCGCGCAAGCGTGTAATACCTATACTCGATATTCTGGCATCAGACGCGGCTTATATAGCGGTGTGTCGCTATATAAGCGCACAATAACACACACTCTCTCTCTCTCTCTCTCTCTCTCTCTCTCTCTCTCTCTCTCTCTCTCTCCCTCTCTCTTGGCTGTGCAATATCGAACGGCTCTGCGTGCCACCCGGGGAGAATAATATTGAAATCACGAGGTTGCACGTCGTCGTCGTCGTCGTCGTCGTCGTCGTAGCCGTCGTCGCTGACGTCGGGGTCGTCGTCGTCGTCGTCGTCGTCGTCGTCGTCGTCGTCGCCGCCGCCGCCGCAAGTAGGCCAGTCGCTCGAAATAGAAACCGTCAACTGGAGCAGTCAATGGCCAATGTAAGACATATTTGTCGCGGCACGTTCTCGCGACTTTTCCCTCTCCCCCGCCCTTGTCGCGCGACGTTGCACATCTCCTCGTCTCTTCCCGTTTTCCACCCGTTTTCGGCGAGAGAGGACGACCGTCGTCGTCTGCCAAGCGCGACGATCTACGGTCCCTCCTCCCCGAAACGATTTTCCGGGACGCATCGGCGAGCATTTCTCGGTGATAGCGGGATTTATATGGGACCGGACCTCTCGATTCGATCAGTCGCCATTTCACGCCGGCATTTCACGTGAAACTCCGTAAAACCACACTCGTCGATTTTCTTGTTTTTTTTTCTTTTTGCGAATTGACACGCCGATCGACGAAACGCAATCCAATCGATTTACGTTGCGCCTCGCCGAAATTTGTCGATCAATATAATCGCATATGTTACTTTGTCTTCTTCATTTCTGTGACTCCGCTTGTGACGAGCGGTTAATTTTCAATCATTCCGAATGATCAAGCAATCAATTTCGCCAAGCTACAAAAATTAATAAAGAGCAATGACACGAAGTACAACTCCGCGCGCGCGCGATTGAGGAATTAATTAAATTGAACGGCGCCGTCCTTTCGTATTAAATATCGTATATAGTCAGAGCTCACGTAGGTAGGTATACGCGGAACGGCGACTTTATCTCGCCGGATCTTCCACGCGTCGTTGTAGGGGTTAAATGTCTTGAAGCAAATGCATTAATACGGGCGATAACGCAGCGGATTTTAATGCAGGCGTTTACACGGGCCGTTTTAGCTCAGCGGCTCTCTCTCTCTCTCTCTCTCGAATATACGTGCTTACCGGCAGTTTTAGCATCCGGCTTAACAGGACGTAATTTTCCGCAATGGCGGCGTAATGAGGCGTATATAAAACGACACTAACCCCTCGCGCGCGCTCATCATATCGTTCGTACATTTTCTTTATGACGAGGCGACATTGCTGAAACCATACTGTTAAAAATAACGATAATGCTCGGCCTTTTGCATCCTAAAATTAGAGCTCGAATGAAATGTTGTAAAAATGCGCGCTCGCGACGAAAAAATCGACCGACCGACGTGTTTTTTAATGATGTTGAGTCATTAAGTGTAAAAACTTGACAAAAATATATATTTATTATATATACATATGTTATTAAAAATATAAGTCAAGTTTTTTTTTTTTTTTTTTTTTTTTTTTTTTTTTTTTTTTTTTTTTTTGTTTGATTGCACGGTAAGATTTTTGCAATATCTCTAAGTAGAATATAATGCGCACGCTTTGTTTTCTGCATGTGTATCATGATATTTCTTTATCTTGAAACATACAAATGTACATCTTTCACACATATTCATTCATTCTTTTGAAGTGCCGATGATCGTTAACACACGTATATGCTCTGTTCGCACGTTCACTCTCTGAACTTCTCCGAGTGAAAATCTCACTTCAAACGAGTGGGTATTCACTTCAAGCGATAGTTAAAATACTGCCACTCGTATAATGAGCGAAAATACACACTTTCGTAAAAGTGACTGTATACATGAAGTATCACTCGTTTCAAGAAAATAAATAACTACTAAATGTAAATAATGATATTATTTTTGCAATAGAAATAAATACTCATTTTAAATAATAATACAGAAAAATATTTATTCTCGTAATTGATATGTTTTATTAAGTTTCTTCGTGTTATTCCAAGTTATTCTAATACCAACTCGTAGAGAAAAAATCGTGAGAAATCACTTTGACTGAACTCCAAACGGAGAGTCTCCGTTTGCTAGACTGGTGTTTTACTGATTTATTTACCAAGACTCTTTGTCGACAGTTTTTGTAAAATCATTGGGGAAAATCGGGGCACAAAATGACACCCAAAAAATAAATTATTAAAAAAAAAAACAATGTACGCAATATTGTGTAATACCTATTGAATACGTTGTACAATAATCGCGTTCTTTAGCTTTAAGAGAAAAAATATTAATATCATATATCTTTAAACAAAAAAGAATTATTTAGCGCTAAACACGATAAATAATTTCTATTTTTACGTTTTTATTACAATTAGTGATCGGGTATAACTAAATGAAACATTAATAATCGTTTATTTGTAAAAAAAACAATTTTTTATAAGTGATTTTTATAAACGCTTATATTAATTGAATTCACGTATGAGTAAAAAAGTCACTCGAATGGTTTGAAAGTCGCTCAATTTTTCAAGGGCATTTCACCCCAGAGAAATTTAGAGAGTAAACAACTAAATTATATAATTCATTACACGTTGAGTATTACGACACAAAAAAAAAAAAAAAAAAAAAAAAAAAACAACTCTCGCAAAGTCTTCATTAACGTCATTCACTCTCTCTCCGAAGTGAAAAGCACAAATTGCACCTCTTATCTCTTATCGCACATCGAGTGCGCTCACTTTGCAAAGCTACAAACTAATTGCACACTTCTAATTGCACTTCTCTTTGGCGCTAGATTTTAATTCCGGAAGCACCACGTGCTTATTATTGTTAGCAAATCACTTTTGAATCGCGACGATTTCCAAGAAACACGCGTTCTCTTGCGCGAAAAGTTTGGACCACGACACTTCAAACTGTCATTATTTCGGCACACTTTCCGCTTCCGTGCCGCCGATTGCACTCGATTGCACGAATATTTTCGGCAGGAAATGCGCACGTATATAGCAACATGTATGACGTACATTACGTTTACGCAACATTTAACGACGTCGTCCACATGTAAAAAAAAATTATCTTTGAACTACGCGAGTATGTATACGGTGGAGACGTCGTGATCGCGCGTCTTGTTCTCGTCACACGCTTTGCTTCATCTCTCGCGCGAAAAACCACGGACGACCCACGGACGTGCGCGAGAATAAACGCCCGTGAGTCGTCCGTCGTCGTTTCATCTCGTTTCAGACACGCTGCATCCCTTACGTCTCATCATTTATCATCTCATGATTCACGGCCGGTGCGAGTGAGTAACGAGGTTTGATCGCGCGCGCGTGCAAGGTGGAAAGACACGTTGAATAATGAAGCGAGTCACGAAACCCCCAGACTCTGTCCTACCCCTCCGTCCCGTGTTAAAGCGGGATTAAAACTTAATTTTGATCGTCTTGCAAAAGTGATGAAATCATTGGAAAAAGCTTCCTCTCGCGATTCCCTAAAGGTAGGAGTTGAAACATTTATTCACCGCGCCAATCCATTTCTCCTCAGACAGATGTTCCACGCAAAAAAAAAAAAAAAAAAAAAAAAAAAAAAACAATTCCGAAATACTCGAAACGGAGTACGCGAATGATTAATCCCCGAACTGAAAATTTTCAACAGAAACACGACGAAGCTAGAAACGTTTCGCGCGTTTTTATTCTTGCCCAAAAACATTCGACAACGTCCCCCTTCCCGGATGAGGATTCAAACACAAAGAAAAAAAATAACTCGCACCGGCTCGTACATGTTCATTACGATCCCTCGTTTATGTTGAGTGTTGGTGTTGGTGCAAGGGGCAGGAGACGCCGATATACATATGGTACGAGTCGTATCCGACCCACAGTGGCGAGGGCTACGAGGGCCGCGTTTCGAGGGTGAGCGAGAACTCGCCGTACGGCCAGGCCAGCCTCAATCTGACGAACATCCGCGAGAGCGATCAAGGATGGTACAAGTGCAAGGTCGTCTTCCTCAACAGGTCGCCTAACAGTCACAAGAACGGTACCTGGTTTCATCTAGACGTCCACGGTGAGTAATCCCAGAATTTCGCGTGTTTCCTTTCCCCCTTTTTTCCCCCTCTTCCTCTCTCCGTCAAAAGCAAATTTACAATAGCTCTAAGATTCAGAATTTCGCTTCAAACCGATTCAGTTCTCCCTTTCGTCGTTACACACGTCGCGGTTTGCGCTGTTTTTGGGAAAAAAAAAAAAAAAAAAAAAAAAAAAAAAAAAGGAACGAATATATTGTTGGAAAAATGTTTACAATCGCGCGAGAGGGTTATCCGCGCTAGTAGGGTAAATAGGTAATAATAAAAGTTACGCGCTAAACGCATTTGAAAGCTTTTATCCAGTTTACACGAAGAGACGAAAGTTATGGTACTGGTTTATTTCTCGTGCTTCGCCGAGTACACACCCCCTCCGTTAATATCACTTTGAACTTAAGGAGATTTTACGACTTCGGGCTAATGTGGGTTTATAACACATGCAACGAGTTAACTCCGGACGCAAGTTAACGCCGTGTTCTGAAAATTTGCAAATTCCGCGCGCGGTAAGTTGGAAATTTATGCGTCGGAATGTAATTTTGCAGTAAAAACTTGTGCGCGTACGTGCCGCTCAATTTTTTTTTTTTTTTTTTATTAAAATTGAAGACACACATTTCTCTCTTTTTCTTTACGCGCTTCATTTAATTGAGCGAAACTACTTCTCGCATGTTCTTTCTCGTTACGAGAATACTTTTTAAATTTCTCTCGACTTTTCCGTGAACAAAAAAAAAAAAAGAAACTTCCTTCTCGTACGTATATTACAGAAGAAAGAAACGTGTTCGCGTATATTTCCGGAAATTTATGACATTTCCTGCTTTCCTGCTTGGTTGAACTATCGGCAAGCACGAAAATTTCTGTCATCGCGTTTCTTTCTATTCCGGTCTTCGAAGCCTCTGAGCGCCGACGTGAGTTCCTGCCGGCGAGGAGAAAAGGGGAAGAAAAGCACGCGAATCGTATAAAAGGCGCTTCGAAAAGACGCCGCTGATTTCTCAACGACTCCGGAGTCGCGAATAGTACATTCAGCAAACATCATGCGCGCGACACACAACCCCCCGACGACGACGTCGATGTGATCCCTCGTCGTTCTTTACCGTTTCCGAAGTCCGGACGGAAAGAAGTTACGATTCTCGCTTGCTCAGCGAAACTCACGACTCGAACGTCTTCACCGTCGAGTTTCACCGTCGCGTACCTTCGCTCGATCCGGCGAAAAATCTCCCGCGTCTTCCTCGCGCTTACCACGGCGGCGAGAGTAAAATGCAAGGGAGGATCGCAAAAAGATCGTGTTACCAGACGGGAAATGGGCGAACGGAGAGAGAGAGAGAGAAAGAGAGGGGAGAAAAAAACAGAAAAGAAACGCGGACGAGAAGAAGAAGAAGAGAGAGAGAGAGAGAGAGAGAGAGAGAGAGAGAGAGAGAGGGAAAACTTATTGCCGCGTTTTGCTCGGCTATAAACGACAACGCGGAACCAGAGGGAAGAGAAACATTCAAATGGCTTATAGGGTGGATGTTGTCCTCTTTTTTTTTTCCTCTCGTCGCACCTCCTCCGTCTGTTCCTTCTTCCCCGACAAGCCGCACAGCTTATTCCCAATTTCTTCGCCGGTCTCTCCCTCAGTCGTTTGCTTTAACGGTAACAAGAGCAACAACAACAACGACGACGACAACGACGACGACGAAAGTGACTGCGACGATAGACTCGACGTCAAAAGGAAAAATACCAGAAAACGTTTAAGGTTCCCTTTATACTTTGTACTCACGGCTCCATTCGGTCGCTTACCTCGCGTTAGAGTCACGAGAAGCGTCGCGTCCCTTCGTCCTCTTTTATCCTCCTTTTCTCTTCTTTTTTTTCTTCTTCTTTCACTTCCGTATCTCGTCCGTAAAAGAAGCATCGCTTTCGAAATTAAAATTACTCATCTTCGAACAACAGACGAACGGCGACAATTGTACATCTCGTCAAAGCGGAACAAGAATTGTCCCGAATAATGACAATTTGCAAAAGAAATTCGCCGCGCAAAGGAATATTTAATTGAACCGCGGAAATATTTAATTGAGCTCTTGAGAGAGCGAGAGAGAGTTTCTACCACAAATAAGCGGACTTCTCGCGGGCGCGCGTAAGTAATTCCGTTTCTCTTGCACG
>QVOB01027324.1:0-14431 GCA_014839585.1 Pseudomyrmex concolor | reverse complement strand
TGTGGCTAGTCTGAGCAAGGCCGGGTGTAATTAGGGTGAGTTTACGACTGTATTAAACTTGTTTCGAATCGTTCCGTAATTTTCGCGGTTGTTATTGTCTCTCGCGCGCAAATAGTAGTGGTTGCGTGTGTGTCGCAAAAAATGTCGGATATAAATTTGCAGTAATTAGCGTCGCGCACTCGCTGATAATTAAAATCGTATCGGCGGCGAACGAGAGACGTGCGCGAGCAACAAAATAATCGCGATCGACCATTGAGCGCTTATTAATTGTTTTGTGCTTGCATATTTGTCATTAACAAATTGTGAACATAATATATTTTATTCAATGACTGATTTGAAGACAATTACGTTCATATCGATGGAAATGTGTGCGCGCACAGCTCGAGAGTTTACCGTGTGTTCTTTCTAGATGGCGGCACATTTATTAAATCGCGCAAACAAAATTGTGTAAAAAAAATATTAATATCTTCTTAAAAATAAAGAGAAAAAATACGCACGTTTGATTCTGATATGTTTTTTCTTATTATGTTAAACTTACATGTGTAAAATAATATCATACATTGTTTTAGATATTTTAATATTGTGTTAAAATAATATACGCGCGCGCGTTGTTACATACATGAACAAATTAATAAGGTATATTAAAATATATTTTGTTCACAATTTTTAAAAGAATTTTCTTGTCTTCCAATTTTACGATAATGTTGTTGGTAAAATTATTGACAATCTCAAAGTAAAAAAAAAAAAAAAAAGAAACGGGAAAAGAGTCCGGTCAAGTTCACTTGGTAAACACATGATTGAAAAATATTTTTACTCTGCTTCGAAAAATGTTAAATTGCATTCTCTTCTTCTTTAAAAAAAGAAAAGATCAATAGACGTATATGCGTCGTCGAGTGTGAGTCAGATTTCCAGGGACTCCTATTGAAAGTGCATTTGTTTGACTGCAAATACATACGTTCACGCATACGCGCGCATTATTACGGACGTATAATGCGTATATCGCGCGTACGACACATAACTCACGATTATTTCAGCACAAAGGCGGAGCGCGCCGCATTAAAGCGCTACGAGATGCGCGTCGTGAGCGGTCGAATGTGTCATATATGCGCACCGCAAAGTGAGCAGCTTGGCACTTGCACTTGCAGGCTTTAGGCTTGAATAAGGGGAGGAGCCTCGTGCATTGCCTCGCGCGCAATTATCCCCATTCTCCTTGCGCGGCTTCCATTCCTGCGGCACGTTCTCTCTTTTTTTCTTTCTCTCTCTCTCTCTCTCTCTCTCTCTCTTTCGTCCCCCGCGTACCCTGTCTATCGCGTATATCGGGGGTCCGGCCTGCACGACGCCATCTTGGCATCCTCGCGTGCGCGTTTTCTCGGCTTTTTTTTCAAAGCCTTTTCCAGCAAAGCCCGCACTTTCGTCGAGGGTCGCCAGGGTCGGCCGATATGTATCGGCATCTTCGGTGAACATCGAAGGGGTGTTGCTCGAGATGACTCTCGAACGCTCGGATAACTTCAGTTTTTATAATTACAGTTCAGACTTAAAGTTCTGTTCTCCGATACTATATGAGAGAGAGAGAGAGAGAGAGAGAGAGAGTTTGTTCTCGAAAACGATTTCTAATGAACAAGCATTTCCGCCGCGTTATCTCCACGCGGACAGTCATTCGCTAAATTTTTCGAAAGTTTATCTCGCGATATGTTAAGTGCGACATTGAGAGCTTGGAATATTCTTCACGGAGAAAATACATGTGCATTTTGCTGTGCCGCGTTTTCCGCGAACGTCATTTGTTCGCGTTTGTGAATTTTTAGAGGATGATTTTCGCGTATGTACGACGCGCATTTGCATCGATATCGCATGAAGGTTAACGCGTGCACTTCGACGCGAAAGATAACGGGCTCGAGATAGCGAGGAAAATCGCAAAAAATATATATACATATATATCGTAATTTCGTCCCAGGGGGATAATTGCCGGGTATTTATTGCGCTCGTGATAAATTATCGTCAACGTTATCTCTGCAGCCCCGATGGCTCGGTTGCGGTTCCGAATCAATGAACGCTCGGGATATTTAACAGACCGGCGGATTTACCCGTTACGACATGTACTCGTTTATTAAACGTTGTGTATACGGAGGGAGGGCGAAAGAAACAGAAACGACAATAAAAGTCCGCGTAAAACTCCCGCTGATATTGCGCGCGCGTGTACCGGCTGATAAAAATTTCTCAACAATGCGACGTGGGAGGATATGCAGTTGTTACGTTTTCCCGGGGTTTTTATCGATATTCGAAAGAGGCATTTAAACGGGGGGAGCTGTCAGTTATCGATACCGCGGATCGGCCCGGCCGACCGTGCATTATTAAGCATTTGTTAACTTTATATACTCGCGGCTGCACGCGGTACACAGCCCGGCCGGATATTATCGCGATTTAAGCACGCTGAAAAAAAAAAAAAAAAAACGCCAACCATTTAAAGTTAAATTGCCGGTGTTATAGCGCGGGAATACGTGCGCGGGTTTCGCGCGCTGGAATTCTGCAGTTTAGACACCAGCTATCTTGATTCGCGATATGAAAAAAATGAACCTCTTTTATATATCGGCGGCAAAGCTAAATAAAGAGAGAGAAAGAGAAAGAAAGAGAGAGAGAGAGAGAGGAAACATACATGTCGCGACACAAAGTTTTCCAGATGCTAATCCGTTTCTCGCGCGCAACCTTCCAGCTCGTAAATTGCGGTCGCCGAGTTCGCGCACGTGCATGTGGTTTGTGTGCGCGCGATGTCGAGTTCGTTCGGTAATCGAAGAAATGCATGAAAAAAAATGCGCGCGTCCACACAGCGACGTCGGGCGTAAATCCTCGTTGATAACGCGAATTATTGGAAAATGCGTGTCGCACGCGTGCAACCGATTTATTTCGTTATATGAAATCGCGTCGAAAAAATCTGAAAGAAACGCGTTTCATTAAGTTACATATTCTTCTTTTCGGTATGAAAATATCGCGTTGTGACACACGATCGTGTCTCGATACGATTCGCACCAGAGCTCGTTGTGTTTCACGTGGGCACGTGCAATAATCGTTTCTATTACCGTGTGAACGTGCAATACCGCTTTTGTTACGTATGAGATTTTAACATGCACCGCGCGTGCACACGAAGAAACGTTACGTACGTACGGACTTTCGTTCGGAAGAAAATTGAACTACCCGAGCGCAAAATTATTAGATACCTGTATAAGAAGTTCTTTTGCATCTTCTTTTATTTTTTATTTCCTGTACGATCGCAACTGTTTACGCGCCTGGTATTAATACAAGTATAATTGTCGCCTCTCAGTATGGCGGAGTGTAATTGGCCATCTCTTAATGGTAATTTACGAGATAAAGTAACGACTTGCCGACAAGTGCGGCAATAGGATAAATTACATTAACTTTACATCGCGTACCGCGCAATCGCCTCAGAATACTCTGTTATTTCTCTAACGTTGCTTAAAACTTCTCTAAGTTTCGTTACGTTTAAACGTAATTTTTTGACGTCGTTTAAAGTATATTATAATACATAAATCCCATTCGATTGCAAGTGACCGATACAGCGAGATAAGTTCTGCTTTCCTACGTTGTTCAATAACCAATTTATTTTACCGTCTGATCTGACAATAAAATGAAATTTATGTGTGTGAATGTGTTCTTTAATCGCATCAAGAGCGTTTCGTGGGATGTCCTTAGTTTTCAGCTGCAGAAGGGAGCGGAAATGAACGATTTTAATGCAGCCGTATCTTCATCAGAGACGCGAGAGCACGTTGAAAAATTTTTCACACGATGATTTTCTTACCGACACTTAAGTAATTCTAATTATCTCGCGCGGGGGTACGTGCGTGATTATTATGGCACATGCTCTCGAAAATTACAGGATGTCATTCAAGTGCTATCCAAATTTGTGCATGCGTCTTCGATAAAAATTAGAGATGAAAGAAAATAACATAAAGCGATGAAAAGATAAAACAAACTTTTAGAAATGTGTCTCATTTATGTTAACGCGAAAAGAAAAATCTTGAGTAGCGTCTATCGACGTTACTCGCAGCGATGAAACCGCAATGAAAAATATAGATATGGGAGCGAATCTCCCAGACAATTACAGCAGTTTTCTTACGAAAGCAACAGGATGACTAAATATTTTCAGGCGTCATGCTTACGTGATCATCATTTTTTTTCTCGGCGCGCGTGTTATTTTATGTAATGAAAATCTCGCGATTATTTCGAATGACTATTTAAAATCGCTAGGCACCGTGTAATTAGAAAAAAATTCGCTTAAATCCATGAAGAAAACTACTAAGTGGAACTAAATTTCTCTACGATTACAGACGCGGCCTTGCGTAAAATTCATATCTGATGCAAACACAATTTCTTTTTTTACAATAAAACATGTTGTAAAATGTCGTTTCTTTGACAGTCTCATAAAAATATTTTTATCAAACTTTTTCATATCTTTCGAAAACAATTTGAGTCATCGACATGCCATGTGTTGAATGCATGTATAAGAAAAAAAAGTGATCGCTACATGATACTTGTTGATTCCTGACATTAATTCCCGGTGTAAAACATGTCGTCGTACAGGTAGTTTGAATTCCTTGACAACGAAGACTGTTCGGTTGTACACGTTTAATCGCACACGACAGTTCTAGATGAATTAACGCGTGTCATATTATATTTTAAATATATTACCAAAAAAAAATTACAACTTGGTGCTCAATAAAGCAATACTTGACACAACAAACTATTATCGCCTGTACTTAAAATAATTAGTTTTCATCTGCCAATTAATATTATGCAAAATAAAAGAAAATAGCATTTATCACGATTTTAAAGATCAAGTGTGTGATATTATATTTATATGAGTTTTATATATTTATATTTATATTTATACGAATTTTTTGCTCCAATGCAAAAAAAAAAAGAAAAAAAAACGACGTCTTGTTTTCTGCGGTGCGGAAATTGTTGTTGCGTAAATGAGGATTTATTATTTACCGTTAGCGTAGTGCGAGAAATACACAGAGAAGGAATGAGAAAGGCAATTGCATAATTTTCTGCCTTTGACATTTGCGTTTTTTTTTTTATTTTTTTTATTTCAACATCGCTGTGGCGTGAAAACTATTTTATTCAGCTCAAACTTGCAACTTCTGCGTTTAGTTTCTTTCTCGTCTCGAAATATTTCAAGTGCGTGATGTGCAGAAAATGTGTTTCCAAATAGGAAAAAGCGAACGAATTATCGCGAAATGAGAGAATGCGAATGATAATTTTCTCTCAGCTCTAGAGAGAACTCGTCGGCATAACTACGACTGTCGTTATGTCCGATTATATCTGCTCCAGCAAAGAGAAAGAAGTAAAATGGCGAACGGGAGTCGGGCACATATTGCCTGTGAGACTCTCTTCTAGAATAAGTGGCTCACCTAATTATCGGCCGGTAATTTGGCGTTGGCCGATGATGGCGATCGCGTGTAGAGATATTTTTCGCCCAAAAAACAAAAGCAAAAAAAAAAAAAAAAAAAAGAGAGTAGATCCGAGTAATTTTCAGAGTAATTGCTCGACCATCTCTCGGGCCTAGGAGCGGCGCGATTCCTTCAGCGATCTATCGACCGTTTCTCCGCATTCAGGGAAGAAATAAGCGTATTCCTTCTGGCTAGCGTGAGGCCCGATCCAGCTACCGGCATCGAACGAACTGGAATAATTTTCGACGTCGGCTGACGATCAGCTAAACGTCAAGAAACGAGAAGATCGCGTCCCGGATCTGCCGCCGCCATGTTTTATTCATCGAAAAACCAAGGGAAAATAACGGAGAGTTATATACCCGACGCGGATTCGAAAGAGCGGCCGGGTGATGCAATTTAAATATGTTGCTGTCGCTGTTATTTTCTCAGAATGCAAATCGCTTTTAATATTCTGAAAATCGTCGGGTTACATACGGGCAATTTTGTATCTTCGCAAAATGCTTTCTCGTAAAACAATTCTTACGACGCGTTTGTAATAAAAACAAAACGACATCTTCTTACCTCGCTGAGAGGTAATATATTTTTTTTTTTCAAGAATCTGCGTTTCTCGCGCTTAGAGTTTGTGAGTTTTTACGGTGTAACTCTTCCAGAGAAACGACTCTTCTATATTATTTACTTCAAAAATTATTATAAAGGCGTACGTCACCAGCATAGAGGAAATAACGTCAAGAACGATCAGATGTCGCGCTATATGGATTATGCGCTTGCGCGCGTTTTAAGTGTTTAATTGCGATAAAAATAGATGTACATCACGCAATAGTTCGTTTCGTTTCGAACGTGACTTTAATCGTATCACACACTAATTACTTACTTATTCGCCCTACATTTGGAAAATTATCCGTCATCTCACATATATTGCAACATATATTTAACACCGCTTTCTATGAGTTTGATATAATAGCTCTCTGTTCTCTTAAATTTTTTTTTTTTTGCGGTACACACAAAAGTAACTAGAGTGTACGGAAAGAGAGTACGCGGTGTACTGTAAAAATTTATCGTTATAAAAAATCTTTCCACGGGAACGTTTAGAAGTTTATTAATCAACATATTGAACAAAAAAATTCTAAATATTTTCCATTTCACACGTTTTCGTGATTGTGTGTGTGAACAAAATATAATTTTACAAATAGAAGAGCCTTTAAATCTTTTCAAAACAAATGTTACGTACATGTGCGCGGTACAACTTGTCAGAAGACTGAATGTTTGAGAACTGGGACAACATGACATCCGTGACACCGGCCATTAAACGTTGCCGCATTTTCCAGCTATTAAAAGAACTCAGCTGATAATTAGCGAATTAATGATAATTATTAACTCGAACAAGTGAATACGGACGTGGTCCTGTGCGAGTTTTTCTCAGACAATGAATCGAAGAAGACTTTCTCGTTACGTCATTTACCTGTGCGAAAAAAATGTGTTGACAATCGCAGTTCGCGGTCTGAATAGAAACATAACATATGACAACACACGTTTATTTCTTTTGTAATATAATTTTGCCGTTAGTTTTCAGTGTTTCTGATCTTGGATTTAATGAGAAAACGTTTACATGAATCATGAAGAGACGAATCGTGTTGTCGTTAATTGATATTTAGTTGTCAGTTATTTAACTTTATTTAGTTATTATCGACATGTAGATTGTTTGATTGCTTGACAGACAATAAAATCCGTTTAGTTTTGTACATATGCAAACAAATACATTCACAATGTGAATTTATACGTCTCGGACGCGACCGACGGCAACTGCTAGCTGTCGGATTTTGCAAAACATTACAGAAACATTTATATCAGTATCAGGTCGTTATGGCGCAAGATCTCTCTCGTAAAAGTTTCACAGCGGTAGATTGTTTTGAGTAAAACGTCATAAAAGACATTAAATCTTTATGCGAAAACGTGCGCCGAGATATTAAAACAAACTCTCTCTCTCTCTCTCTCTCTCTCTCTCTCTCTCTCTTTCTCTCTCTTTCTTTTTCTCTATCAAACCTTTTATCTCTTAGAATTTTTAGAAAAAGATATTTTGGCTTTAAAACGTTGTTTTCTCTAAAAATTCTTTCGTGAACTTAAAGATTTTTTTTTAAAGGGAGAATGAGTGAGAGATAAATTTTAAATTATATTGCAGAAACGGAGAGGATTGATGTCATTCTTTCTCAAACAGATTTTCCTGGCAAGATATGCAAAACCTCGATTACCATATAATCTATAAATTTTACGTTTATTGCATTGCATGGAGAATTTTCCGCATCTCTTTTTCACGACCGTTCTCATTGATAAGTCATCAGGATGGCGTGTACCATCCACAACGCACGATATTTGCTTTACACATATTTGTGTGTTTATACAGTCAGCATATACTGTAATTAAGCGCAGCATACGTGTCGGATACGCGCTGAAATCGATAGGGCGATTTCTGAGAGATTAAGTAGCACGAGGGACATTTTCCAGTAATCATTCAAAGATCTGTTACACAATTCTCCATTAATAATTTGCACTGTTTGTAAAAAAAAAAAAAGAAAACTATGACTCTCGCAAAAAGAAACTCGGACAATTAAGTCGGAAGAATGTTTTTTGTTTCTTTTTTGCTTTTAATTACTTTGTTAAACAAGCGTCTGTGTTTCCAAGTGCCAGATACAAAATATAATGAACATGTATCTTCTTCTCAATTATTTGATAGCGCGATAGAGGCGCGCACGCGCGCGCATCCCCCGTGTAAAAATATTTTATATATTCGGAACGTATGTGGAGAAAGAACAGATGTAAGATGTTTGATCGAAGCGGTCTGGTGATTTTCATGTTAGCGCATCTCCTTTTTTCTCTCTCTCCCGAAGACAATGCCGGCGATCTAAATTAGATATTTAAATAATGAAGGAATTGCGTATCGTGCTTCGCGAGATGACCTTCAGACCGCTCCGCTCTTAGATCCTTTCATCCCGGGCTATAAGCTCTCATTATACTTGCCGCCAATTTATTCATTATCGCACCTCCGCTCTTGCAATTCCTCTGCCGTCATCCGGCTCGAAAACCGCCGGCTCGCTATTGCTTTTCCTGCGAGAATTCTCTTCACCGTGCCTCAAGAAATCCCATTATTTCGTTTTCGCGCGCAACATATGTGTCAGTTTTATGTGTCGCGGAAAAGATTTTAATCTCGACGGAAGAGATTTTTTCTTCGCAAAGTTAATCAAAGTTTATTTTAATCGCGAACAGCTAAATACTTTGCGACGTCCAAATCGAATCGATTACGCGCTTCTTGCAATCTAAAAATCCGAGACCGATTTTTATCCGCCCAGCTTGTACATATATACGCGTGATCTTAGAATCGGTCCACGAGATCGAAAGCGATTTCCTTGTCAAGGCGAAGCGACGGGTCGAACGAAAATCCGAAGCCTTAATAAGCGCCGTGGGCGCACTTCTCTTTACATCGAGACACCGTCGTTCGGACGCTGCGCTTTATTGGGCCTCCCCAAAAACACAAAACAGCTTCTCGACGGGACAGAGTTCTCGGGAAGGAAGCAGAGGCGGCATTATATAGCGTCCCGACTTCTTTATATCGTGAAATTGGGTTGTTAAGAAATTACGCCGAATCCCGTGGTCCCATTCCGCGCAATCATTCCGTAGAAGCGCTTCTTTCAGGTCAGTTCAAGGTCCGCTCTCTTCTTCTCCTCACCCTCTCGATGTCGCTTCTGAGACGGGGGCGTCTTTTGTGTGACACATCGCTCTTCAAAAGATACGAAAGTTAATATTTCGCTTTCTAAATAACGCCGTTACTTCAAAACGTCATATTATTATCTCAATAAATATTGAAAGTCAACAACGTGTGTGTATGTAATGTGCAATGCGCGATGCAAATATTGTTGTAATGTTATTCCAGCCTTGACATTTGAATCGGCCGATTGCGCGCTTCGATAATCATCACGTTACACCGGAGTAATTTGTCGTATAAGAGTAGCGGAGTCGCCAAGTTCGAAAAGTGGTATCGATCAGATGAGAGACGCGCATTATAGTTTCGTGTTGTTCCGGCACCGCAATTCCAATCGCGATATCTCCACGAACGTTCCTTAGACCAAAGTTTCAGAACAAGATAGAGAGAGAGAGAGAGAGAGAGAGAGAGAGAGAGAGAGAAATAAGCGGAATGGATGATCGTAGGCCTAAATTATACGAAATATTTACTTCTTTTTTGCGTTCTTTAATTGATCGAAAAAATTAAACTATTTTTCTACGTCTTCATTTAATATGTTACAACTTTTTTTGAAATTTATTGCAACTTAATTTTTTTATAGAAAAGATACGCGAAAAGAGAGAAAAAGAGAGTTTGATTTTCAAGTGTTGGTTTGTGTATAAATCTTCCTTTCTATGGAAAGTGTATTATTTCGAAGAAAAAATGTGAAAAAACATATGTTTTGCTGTTACTGAGAAAAAGGTCTCGTGTGTGCTGAAGTGGCGAGATTTCATCAGTTTGGAAAAGAAGCTACATTAAATACTTTAATTATTGCAGTCAGGTTGCAGACGCGGCCATCTTGAGCATGTGTCGGCACTGTGATGGATACTTCCGATTGTTATGCGAATTTATATCCATTTTCCATCTCTTACTTGGAACGTTTCAAAACGAGCGCGAGCTTGCAATCTTGTTTTAACAAATCTTGCATATTATTCGAATTTACTCTTTTTTTTTCGCTCTGCAACGTTTATTTTATGATTCAACTTTATTGTTCTATTCGAAGAAATTCGTTTCTTCATTCTTCCTCACCGTTTCTCCGCATTCATATTGTTCATCTAACAATTAAATTATTAAATTATTAAATTATTCGCCATCCTTCCCGGAACGGCCATTTCTCGGTCGTCGAGCAGCAGCCGGCCTCGTCGTCGTGTGCGATCGACGACAATTTTAGCGAGGAGAAGAGACTTCTTTGTTTCTTTTCCGACATGCGTTTTCGGTATCGTTCCGTAATGACTTTCCCAACATGGGATTATCCGCGTCCCGAGAGACAATCGGGAGGGGGGGAGGGAAAGACGCGGTTTCTCGCGATGCGAAGGAAATGAGAAGGGGACGAGAGGACAAGCGGCAGAAGAAAAAGCGGCTGTGTGGCGGAAGGAACGAGGAGCAAGAGCGAGAGGGCTGAGAGAGATGCTCAGGACAGAAATGCCCCGGATTGATACCGAAGTGGCGAGAAGGGGAGGCAAAGAAGAAGAAGAAGAGGAACGTTGCCCGGGCAGACCGGGCTGTCAATCAACCGCGGGCTAGACTACCAATTTCCTCTCCGCGCTCTCCCTCCCCTCGTTCCCTCCGCGTTTCCTCGGCCACGAAAATCATCATAAGAAGGTAATTGCACCGATCACGTACCGGCGGCTTGTATTTATCCTTGTTTCATTATAATAACAATGTAACGCGCACCGCGCGGCTCGCTGGAAACTCGGGATAATCATCGGTTCGACGCACACACAAAGTCCCGCGATACCGGGCTCTGGAAATACATATTTTTGCGGTCCCCGCTAACGTACGTTCCGGGCCAATTAGATAAACGTAACACGCGGATAAAGGGTAAAGGTAAGAGACCCGCCTCTTCGAGATCTTCTTGCCTCCCCTTCTCTCTCTTCGTTCTTTTCTCTATTCGCGTTGCCGATCAACCGTGAGTCTGTGATTCGTAATCTCACGTGGATGCTTTTTTTGATAATGAAGGGATAACGTATATATGTATAAAGGGATAACGTAGTGCCGCGCCACGTGGTGCACTCGCTCGCGTGTTGCGCGATGCACGAGATCGCATTTGATCACGTCTGTATTGGGTTCGATTGCAGCCGGAAAAAATTGTGTTTTAGTTGATTTGATAGAATTGTTTCGTTCTCATCGTGTAGAAACAAATTCTTCAATTAAAAAAAATTTATATCAAAATAGCATCGATCTCACATGTCCAATAAGAAATGTTTTGTAGTGCGTACATTTCTTGGTATTTTAAAAGAGTCGCGTTGATCTCTGTGTCATTCTGTGTCACTTATTGCGCAACGGAGTTCAATAGCCTGGCGCCCGTCCGATATATATATATATATATATATTGGCCCCAATAATCGCGACAAAGGCGAAAGAAAACCTGTCGGCGGCGATTGCCGTTAATTCGAAAGGGTTGCGCGATGGCAAAGTTCAGATCTTCGTTTGACACGGCGTTGTCTTCGAATCGCGTCTTGGGTTCGGCGGTATACGCTTTAGATCTTTGAAAACAAAAATCGGTGTCGTCGTTTCTTTTCGCACACACACACACCGTCGGAAATATAAAATTTATAATTTCTTCATTCCGCGTCTTATATAAAATTGAACAAAAAACAGATATGTATAGATTGTACAACAAGCTTTTAAAACATGAACTGAGACCAGAAATCGTGTGTGTCACGCTTCATTATTTATAACACAGCGATCTGATAATTCTCGCCGTATGTTTGCGCAGCATAAAAATATGGCCGCTTCGCAACGAGGTCGTCCATTTGTTACTCGCGTTTAATTAAACATGGAAATTATCACACGCAATTGTTACATACGGAGATAATCGCGGAAAATGAGACATAGACTTTTTCTGTTTTTTTTTTTTTTTTTTTTTTTTTATTCTCTCTCTCGGACTTTAATCTGAAAACTGATTTACTTCAGCGAAAAGACAAGACACTGCGCGTAACCTTGTGTATATGTACGCGAGCTGGATGTTGCGATTCCGACAAAGCTAGAGAGCATTGCGCCTATAATAACACCGTCGGAACACCGTGTCCTATTCCACGAGGAGTTTCGTCACCGATTCAACAGGACGTCACGTTTCTTTCGACGCCTCGCTTTTGATCGCGGTGGAAAAAGCATTTTCATGGCGCATCGCGTATTACACGGTAGCGCGCTGTAAATGACAAGCGCACGCGATGCAGGTCGAGAAAACTGCGAATTCCGAACCAGCCCACGTCGGATGGCGAACCTTATAATATGTTCCTCGGGACGGCGGGCGGCGGCGGCGGCGCCAAGCATAAAGTAAAGGCGAAATTCGAAACACGCATACGCGCGGCGTTGTTTGCATTAATTTGTCCGCGGGAAGGAACGCGAGCTCGTCGTCCATTTCCACTCACGGAGAAAGACGAGAACCGGAATTTTACGGTAAACTAGTCGTTTCTCCGAGATTCCACGGACAGGTTGTTTATATGCATGTTTGGCAAAGATTGGCAGCCGAGGGGATGATGCGCCGTCACGAAGAAGACTCCGAATTTCGGAAGTCGTGATTCTTCTTTTCGAGGGACGAGCGCGGGTTTCACATTCGCGAGAATCTTATGTACGATTGCAATAATTTTCGCATTTCTTTTCACTTCCATGCGAACAAACGAGTATTCGAAAAAAAAAAACCGCCGCTTGCGAGTAGTATTGATATTATAGCGCGCGCCTATATCTTCGATAACGCGAAACCACCCCGCCTCGGTTATACCCTCTATAGACTCGGCAATGCTGATAATATTATGTAAAAAAGAGCCGTGGCGCGCGCGCGATCGTACCGCCTCTCGCAGTCGGCTACCCCCGCCGGTCAGCTTTATATAGTGTACAAGTAATTATTCATAGCACGCAATTACGAGCAGTACGCGGCCGTGTCGCGCTGGCGCAGCGACGGTATCGCTTGCATCAATTGCGGCCGGCTAGCTGCGGCCCTGATTGCGGGCTCACGTTTCAAAACAATGATTTATCTAATTAAGCCTCACTTTTGCATTGTTAGCCGCGCTTTCGTTGTTGTACGCTCGCCCATTATCCTCAGTGCGCCCATTACTTCCGAGGCACGAAATAGCGATAGACGACGACGACGACGACGACGACGACGACGGCCCGATCGCGGTTTCCTACCCTCCCCCGTCACCGTTCCGTGTTTTTAGTCTCCCTTTTTTTTTCGTAAATTGCGCGTGATCGGAGTGACGCGAGGAAAAAGTTTCCCGGAAAACCGCGTACAGGAATCGCTCTCGTTCTCCGCGTTCTCCACCTCTACGGAAACGCAACCTACAACGTGCAATTATGGCGTTTCTCTCTCCTTTGATTTCGCGGAATTTAAGCGCGATTTCTTTGATCTCTCTCTGTCGCCGCAATTGCGAAAGCTAATAATGACAGATGCGAGGAAGTAATTATCGATATGCACATACAAAAATGTTCCAATTGAGATTTTTAATGATGGATATATTATTTCTAGTAACATTTGAATTTAATTATAGAATTAGTAACATTTTGTCTATAAGTTGCACAGTAAGCCCTGGAGATTAAACGGCAAAAATTAATTTTATTAGTGAGGATATGTAATCAATATCGAATAAACTTAAAAATTAAGGAATCTTAGCTGCATCTCAATAACAAAAATACGTTTTGATCGAGCAATTATCAGATCGTGGCAGGTGCGGAGCCTACCGGCAGGTATACGTTGTGTTTTATCGTACAACATTGGAAGGATATAGTCCAAGAACTTGCCAATAGATGGCAAACGTATTACGTTCAAAAGAATTTTCTTACGTGAGACTTAAAAAAAAAAAAAAAGATAAAATAAATCACAAAAACGTGTCAGAACTAATTATTGTATTTCGAAAACTGAATTTTCGAAAATCTCATTTTTTCGGTCGATTGAAATTCTATCATGTAGCTCAAGATCTTTGCAGAGAAAACTTATTCTTCTGAGTGACACAAAAGACACGAAATATTTGCTACAAAAGTTGTATATTTACATAGTAATATTAACTGAAAAGCAAATGGTTTATTTAAATCGTGCTATTGTCTCGTGTACAAAAACAATTTTCAATCTACAGAACTTGTCGTAAATTTTCGATAAAATTGTCAGCGTAAAATGTGCGAACAAGATTCTTCATGTCTCTCGCAAAATTCTCTTGCATAGATAAAGTGCAAATCGTTTTACTACGTGGTTTGCATAAGTACT
>QVOB01027322.1:0-14140 GCA_014839585.1 Pseudomyrmex concolor | reverse complement strand
TGTTTTTGTTATATATATTTGACGAAAATCATATGTGATTTTTTTTTACATTTTGAAATAAAGAACAAGTAATTTTTTTTTATATATTACTGCTGGCATTTTTAATGGCATAAAATTGTAATATCTATAAGAAAAAACGTATAAATTAAACTATGATGTATGTTCTCTAACAACAAATCTTATAAAAATTTAAGATATAAATGTTTGTTGAATCTAAAAGAAACAAAAAATAAAGAAGTACATATTTCAGAAAAATTGATCTATTCTAGAGCAAATTGCAAAAAACAAATTTACTTCATTATCTCTCGTTTCTGATATTAATGTTGTCCAGAGAAATCTAAATATAATAAAAATGTCGCGCGCCAATGTTGTGCGCTACTACGAGAGCTTATGTACACACGTTTAATCAGCTTTTATGTCATATAATGTTAATATTGACATATTTAACGCGTCAAAAGCATATTTATTTTTTCAGAATGCTATACTGATAAAATAAAATGATTTACGATAATCATTTCGGCATATTATGACGAAATAATCGCAATCATAATAATAATAATAATATGTGTGTGAGCAAAGTCCAGTTTGTATAAAAAACCTGAGTTAGAGATTACTGATTATATGCTGCTGCAGTCTTATTTTCTTATTTAATCGCGTAGCGTATCGACACGTTCGATTATCATTTTATCTGGTTTCTTCTGTTTTTTGCGATGTTTACTGGAACTTCTGCGTACCAGCTATGGAAATTATTTTATCATTGAAATCACGTTAAAAGAAATCACGTTTTTTCTATGCGTGTGTGTGTAACAGTTTTGAAAACTTTAGTATTGTAGAAATAAAAGAGTCACGTTTCTTGTGGCAAAATCTATCTTCTTGATCCACCGCGATGAATTACAAAAGACACGTGAAACACGATATAGCCTTCGAAGTTTGACGACATTTTCAAGGCTGAAAACTGAGATTCATTTATAGACTTTCGTAAATGGCACGCGGTTTTGCAACACGGCATTAGAGAAAAAAATATCAATGTTATATGGACGCTAATAAGCAATACAGTGTCAACCCATAAAAACCATAAAAATTGAAATATTGAGATATTTATGTAATATATCAAAAATACACAAACATCTTAAAAGAAATATGTATAAACATCTTTTTTTTTAAATCTTAAGGCGTAATTTACTCAAAATAGCGCTGTATGATTTACTCAAAATAGGATGACACTGTATTGCTTATTAGCGTCCATATATACATCATTTTCGACTAGCTTTAATCGGTGAAAGGATTTACGTCACCAACAGAAAGAGTCACGGTGATCCGTAGATCCTTAAACCGCTCGTAAATCGAGTTTGAGTCGCGTGTCTCGTCAAGAATTTGGTCAACAATCCTCCATTATCGAAGGTCTGTGAAGAAACCATTCCGTTTGCTCTCGCATCGCGGTGCGAGCGTGGAACAAACACGCAAGTGAAAAATACTACAATAATATCATCATGGTGTGAAGTTTTACAATTAAAAGAGTCGCAACGCGATAATTGCTCGACTATTTTTGAATCCGTTGATTCTGATTTGTTTTAATATGTGTACATTTTGTTATGTATTGTTTTATATTTTTTACATTATAATCGTATCAAAATACCAAACTTAATCAAAATTGTTGCAAATTTTTTGTATTCAGCAAAACTTCTTTGTAAAAACTTCAGCATGTTTTTGTCTTTCTACTATAACATCTTTTTCTTTCTACTTTTGTACAGAACAATATCCGTAGTTTTAATTAAATGAAATCGCATATATTTATCTTATCACAAATAGTTTTTTATAAATAACATAATGTTACTCTGCTTTTAGATGGCGGAATTAATAGGAAGGATTTACGATGGTTATCGGAATATAATGAACAATAAGAGCGATCCAAGAGTCAACGACTGGTTACTAATGAGCGGTCCGTTCCCTACGCTAGCGATTTGCCTGTTCTATGTCTATTTCTCTAAGGTATTGGGGCCAAAACTGATGGAAAATCGGAAGCCTTTCGATCTCAGAAAAGTAATGCTGTGGTACAATTTCTTCCAAGTGATATTTTCTACATGGCTGTTTAACGAAGTAAGTTGCTCAGCAGCTATGTATTATACTATCGGATGTAAAAAAATACGTCAAAGAGAGATATTCTGATTCTTTTCCATCTTTTCCACAGGCTTTGCAGTCCGGCTGGAAAGGACAATATTCTTTTAAGTGTCAACCGGTCGATTACTCGTACAGTCCAACAGCAATGCGCATGGCGCGAGGTTGTTGGTGGTACTATTTTTCTAAATTTATCGAGTTTGGGGATACAATTTTTTTCGTATTGAGGAAGAAGAACGATCACATTTCCACTCTCCACGTCATCCATCACGGAATCATGCCTATGTCTGTCTGGTTTGGAGTTAAATTCACTCCCGGTAAGTGTTCGATTCGACATTCTATTATTATTATTATATAATATATATGTGTAAATGCATATATATCACCTTCTCTTTTATAAAAGATGACATAGGCACAAGTGGAACCAGTAAATTCGCGTAGATCAGTTTCTGATCTTTTTTTAAGAAAACCGTATGTATTGAATATTTACTTCATAAAATTATATGCTTACAATATTTATGACTTTGTCTCAGGTGGTCACAGTACTTTCTTCGGTTTTCTAAACACTTTTGTACATATTGTGATGTACTCATATTATTTCCTGGCGGCGCTTGGATCACAATTGCAGCCGTATTTATGGTGGAAGAAATATTTGACGACCTTGCAGATGATTCAGTTCGTTCTTGTGATGATCCACGCGTTCCAACTGTTTTTCATCGACTGCAACTACCCGAAGGCCTTTGTTTGGTTTATTGGCTTGCATGCTGTAATGTTTTATTTTCTCTTCCGCGGCTTTTACTTTGAAGCGTATAAGAAGAAAAGTTCGAAACAAGTGTCAGACGAACAGACATCGAAGGACGTCAAGTGCAAAAAGCAACAAAACGAGCAGGCCATTGAAAACGACGTTAAAGAAAGCGCCAATGAAAGAGCCGCGATATATGCGAACCAATATAGAATGGCCACTGGCTACATCTCGGACAGTGGTCTTAGAAATCGCGTATTTATTGACAATCGAAGCTTCGAATAAATAAATGATTGTTTTTTTTTTTTTTTTTTAATTCAAAGATATTTCTATTTTTTACTTTATCACTTTTGATTATATGACAAGTGTTCATTCATACACTCGACTGAGAATCATTACAGAACAGCTTCAACAAGGTTGTACATAATGGCTTACCTTCGTGAAAATTGAAATCTATAAGAAAAGTTAAAAACTAAGATAAACAGGTTCGGTTTACAATATTCAATGAAAAAAGAGAGAAGGGAAAGAGAGAAAATAAAAAGCGTATTTTTATTTTACGGTCTTTTTGGGATTTCTTAAAGCCTGAGGAGTGACTATCAGGAAGAGTGAACAGAGTTTTTCTCTTAGTCGGAAGGCAGAATCTCACTTGTATAAAAAACTTTTTTATATTGCGCATATAATTGTGTGTATTAGTATGTATGTATATATGTGTGTATACATGTGTAGATGCCAGTGTGAGAAATGAAAACGGACTAGATAAGAAATAATAAGGTTGTCAAAATAATAAGATGTTAGTCTCACAGTTTAAATTAAATATTAAATCAAATTGTATTAATTTTTTTATACTTTTTTCACAACATTCTAAATTTTCTTTTATATCTATCTATAAAACCATAGCAATTAGAGATATCTTTTGAATGAGTTTTGAGCAAAATTTAATATGTAAGAAATTTGAGAAAAATATTATCTGATAAAACTTGTATTAATTCTAATTCTAATATTATATTATTTACAATATAATATTATAATATAACATTAAATTATATTATTTTATTCTTAATAAAAAATATACAATTGTTTTTATTTTATCTTATTATTAATATCCCGCTGCTATTATGTTTTCCACACAAAAAATTTCGACTATTAGGTATACTATAGTAGATATATTAATAAATGAGTAAACAAATAAGTAAACAAATTAAAATATATTATTAAGTAATATTAAGTAAACTAAATAAAATATATAAGAAAACTGTATAAAATATATAAGAAAACTGTTTTGTTTTGAAGTTTGTAAAGATCTGCAATATTATAACTTATATGTTATCTATTATATTGTAAATAAACTATCTAGATAGCACATGTTTCTAAATGGCGACTTAAAAACGTCTTAAAAACCTCTTATGATATGTTCTTATATTGTCTTCAGACATCTTTTAGATGTCTTTTAGCCTTTCTGTGCTGTTCAAGTAGTATCGATATTTGACACTATGTGTATTACCGGATAAACTATAGTATCTATATTTTTTACAATCACGTTTACAGTAATTTACATTACCAGTATTTGTGAGTTAAGAAAAAACATCAATTATTTGCGATAAAATCGATGTCGATCCAAGTAGTATCGGCAGATCTGTTTTATTTTTTTAAGTCTTCAAATTAAAGTTCGGACAACTTGTGTTTTCAGCTGATTGAATTTCTAGTTAAACCAAAAATGGCAAAATAAAAACTTACTAATCAGAAGACATTATATGAAACAAATTGTTATTGTGAAATAGAAAAGAAAATATGGCAAAACTTAATTTTTAAAAGGAAATAAACAGAAATTTAAAAATTTAATCTTTTATAGACAGAAGTTAAAAATCTATTTTTATAAATAAATTGTCTATAAATTTATACATTATATACATATAACATAAATATATACATATAATCTCTCTCTGATAATTATAATGGTGTTTTATTTATTTCGTTTGGTCTAATTGTTGCAAAGTAATAATCATTTACTTTTAACACATTCTCATTGATCATCCTGTAATTTTTGCACGCATAAATTAATATACATGAAGATTCAAATTCAAATTAATTAAATTTAAATTTCAAAAAAACATTTTAATTAATTAAATTTAAATTTCAAAAAAAAAAAGAAATTCAGAAAACACGTTAAACAAGTAGTTTGACATTGCATTCTTTAGGATGAGTAAGAAATTCTTACTCAATCGGCCCGAAAGAACAATCCAATCGCGCGCGTCTCTCGCCTGAGAATGGACGAAACAGTCGGTGCTAATTTTCAATAGTGAAAGTATACATATGGTGAAAGTCTCTCAAGACTCGATGTAAAACAGCCACTGGATTAGAACCTAAGCTTACATGCTATGACAGAAACTTATATATACCATAATATATGCGAATTTTTTTTATAATAGATTGAGTTGTATAATAGATTAAATAAATCAATTTATTCCCTTATGAAAAGTAAAAAACCCCCATAGAAATTGTGAAAAAGACACCCTGGCCGTCAAACCTGGATCTCCCGCGTTTTGTGCAGACATCTTCCCAATTTGGCCATCACGACATTACATCATATTTCATATAGTACGAAACTAACGAAGATTAATTCAGTCATGTGAATCAGATGTCTTCACGGAATGCGAAAGATCCGGGTTCGACGGTCAAGATGTCTTTTTCACAATTTCTATGGGAAAAACTAAATTAAATATTTCATTTATATGTGATGCAAACCAAGCATTCTAGATGAATTTTTAAATTGAATTCACTTCAAATTATTATGTATTAGTTTACACGTGTAAAATAAAGTAAGAAAATACATAAAAAATAAAAAATATTTTGCACAAACATCTAGCAAATTGGCTTACATGACTGAATCAATTATTGCTAGTTTGTTAAATTTGAAAAAATTGTTAAAAGTCATCATTTTTTTATTGCAACTGTCGTTAACATTTGTTTATTATAATTTATGTGTATATAATGCTTCTTCGAATTTGCAAGTGTTAGCATATTTTTCAAACTGTTTGCTGAGTTTTGCAAATAAGATGACGTCTTACTGCTATATTAACTTTTCTTTAATTTTATCAATCATGTTTTTATGACATCTACGCGACGAAATTGCGTAGGATGGCGGCAAGATGTATATATTATGTATGTATCATGACATGCCCGAGCCAACTCAGCCAAACTGAACTTTACAAAAGAGTTAGGTTTTGCCTGTCACAAGCCAGGACCAATTGGGAAGTAATAGAAGAGTAACTTCTTTAAAAAAAAATCAAAGATTATCTGGCCTCGATGTTAATATTCTGTTAAGGTTCTTATCTAGAGTTACAGGCTCTACAAGCAATGGATAAAAAAAATTTAAGGAAAACTATCCCATGTTGCAGATTAGGCAATTTAGAAAATTCACCCTTTGAGAAAGTCCCACGAATTCTGGAAGGGGCCTATTGTTTGACATGATGCTTGACATTAAAGTGAAATAAAAAGTACATGTTAAGAAGAGAAGAAAAGAATTCAACATCAAATGTAGAAAAATGTATTGAAATTTCATTGCGTATATTTTACAGGAAAACTTTTCTACAAAAACCAACAAATAGAACATTGTCAAGTACGAGATAACTCGTAGTAAGCTTCCGAGAGAGCCGACTACGAGTTAACTCCGTAGTTGGCAATTAATGTGTTAAGTAATTTTTTTTCAATTTATTTAATGCGTCATTTATTAAATTTTACATTGCAACATTGAAATTTATTCGTTGTTAAGAATTCAAGTTAAAAATTTAAGAAAAAAATTATTGTACGTACTTCTATTAGCACATTTCCATGTGCTGCTGTTTCTCGGAATTCTTGAAAATATCATCAATTTGCAAGATATTATGTAAACTATTGACAATTCAGAGTCCACAAGTAGTCCAAGTAATATGTGACGCCGTCATCTTCTATTGACTCAGAATTAAAATTCAACAATACACGTGTACATATTTTTTTGGCATTAATTCAATAAATGATGTAATGATAAATGTCGTTTTATTGTGAATTGTACAATTGTGTGTAATTCGGTTGCAAGGCAAAACTAAAGAGAATGTGAAAACGAGTTCAATCTTTAAACACGTTCCAAGGCGTCTTACAATTAGAAAATCTTAGAATAGGACGTACAGTAGTGCCTCGCGTATTTGCCGCATGTTTCTCTCAATATCTCTCTGCAAGTCATATCTATTAATTTCTAGAAGTGCTTCGCAGAAAGCCTAGGCCGAGAGCTTCCTGCGAAGCACTTCTAGAAATTAGTAGATACCTATGACTTGCAGAGAGATATTGAGAGAAACATGCGGCAAATACGCGAGGCACTACTGTAAATACTAACCCTTGATTTTAAATATCTTATTAATAACTGAGTTACTGTGTGTGTGTGTGTGTGTGTGTGTGTGTGTGTGTGTGTGTGTGTGTTATTATAGTGTAATTTAAATTTAAAATATTTACATAAATATATATTATTCCTTGAATCTTTTGTCAAAAAATTAGATTTTAAGGATGATTCCCTATTTTTCTCTCATTAAAAAATGCAAAAAAAGAAAGGCAGAAAGTTGAAGGATTAGTTAATGAAATGTAAGGTCAGAAGAATCGAGTCTCATTGAAATAACACGTAGCTAGTATCCCATTTGAAATGGACTGTCGCACGAGATCACTTTCGCTGACCGCCATCGCTGGACACCGACATCGATATGTACACCATCGGTGACACACATCGCGACTTGCATAATATCATAAGAAGACTGTTACGTAGAACGGTGGCTGCTCTCTTTTCCGAGCTAGCCGCGGTCTCTCTCTCTCTCTCTCTCTCTCTCTCGGCGAGAATCTCACGGCGAACTTGACGCGACGAACTTGTGTATTTCGCCAGAAGTGAGAGAAAACAACACGGCGTGTCACAAAAGTCTGATTTATGATGTACTGAATTTGCAATTCAGTACATATGTGTACAGTTTTTCGCGTTAATTCAATAAATGACGTAATAATAAATATCGTTTTATTGTGAATTGTACAATTGTGTATAATTTGATTGCAAAGCAAAAAAACTGAAGAGAATGTGAAAACGAGTTCAATCTTTAAACGTTCCGAGACGTCTTCATCAGTAGATGCTGCCCGTTAAGAAAACTGAAATCTATTTCGTTACATACATAAAGCTTATAATTTTTTTTGCACGATTTCTGAAAATCTTGAAATTTTCATTAAGCTTTATCAACTAAAATAATAAGCGATATATACGGCTAATTATATAATAAATTGCGATTTAAGACGGAACAGAAACACACGTAATGTACGAAAGATCTGTGATGTAATGATTGCACGAGAGAAAAAAAAAGGCAGTTTCATTTTTTTCTTGTCTGTCTACAAAAATGTCTACAAACATATCGCACGTACAGTAATATAATTTTCGTATTTTATTTGTATATTTGTGCATATATTTATGTAAATAAAATCTGTATAATTTACACTTCTGTAAATAATTATATATATATATGTATATTTAATTGTATATATACGAATATAACACAAAATTTACACATATAAAAATTGAAAAAGATAATTTTCTCAGACTCCCCCTTAGATCAGGCAAATGCGCAACTTCGTTTTCAAGATCCGACGAACTCATTCTACAGATTGAGTCGCATACCGTCAGATAGCGCCTCTTTTACGACGTGCCACGTGCCTTGTCTTGTTGTGTCATTGCTATGTGTACGAACCGTAGACGCTCTTGTTTTATGTATCATTTTCTCATCGCACCGGTCACCGGTGTTTATGTTTCGTCTAACAATTACGATTTAAATAAACAAAAATAATTATCTCGAAACTCAGCTAAGATCCTTTCGTACAATCTTATTGTTAAAAAGAAAAAAGAGAAAAGAAAAATTTACGTAGACAAGTAATGAGCTAATGCGGAAGCGCGTGCAACCCGCGAGGGAGAACACGACGATAAAAGAGGAAAAGAGCAAGCGGATAAAGGATATAGTGACAAGCGAGCGAGATTGCACTGATATCTATCGAAGGGAGCGCAGCGATAAAGACGGAGGGAGAATGACAAAGAGGGCCGACGATGGCGACAGACATCAGCGACGATATAGTAGGACGTAGTGGATAGAAGGGAAAACAATCAAGTGTATATATGTTCAACGCGCCTAGCGGGCGAATGAGCAAAACGGCAGCGGCGGCACAAGCAAGAAAACCGTCGACGATAGTGGATGGACGCCAGTGGACAACGGTAGTGTCAGTGTTGAGAGGCGGGGATTGTCGTCGCTCGAGCGTAACCGCGTGTGTAAACTTATATAGGCAGCATTATTCTCTCTTTCCCTCTCTCACACACCTCGCTCTCACTCTGTACGCTTGCACACATCCGCGTCTCGTCTCCGTCCTGCTTCTTCCGCTTCGCCTCCCCCTTTCGTATGCCTCCCCATTTATTGTCGGACACGATGACGTAAAGGAGCAGAAAAAGGCAGACGACGATGACGACGCGGTCCATTCGACGGTGAAGAAAACCCGCAAAAATTGACGGCAATCGAACGTTATTATTCGTGTTTACCGAGTCGCACCGGTGGTAGGAAGTGGCGACAAACGTATCTGCGCTGATATTCATTCGTTGACGTGACCGTTCGCGGCGTACTTCGTCGTTGTCTCGCAAGTCGTGCAGAGCGCGGGAAGCACGACCGTACACGACCGCCACTGCCGCGCCGGAGAAGTAACGACGGTCACGGAAGGAGAGGAAGAGGCGCCGAGGAGGTTGTTGCCTCCGCGCTTACTACTGTTTTCGAGCGCGAAAAGTGGTGCGTCGTCGCGTGCCGCGCGTTTATGTGCACGATCAGGTGACAAGAGGAAAAACAACGATAGCAGTGGGGTGTTGCTGTTGCGAGATCACGTAGTTGTCGACGAGCTGCCACTACCGGCTGCGTGGTGTTCTTCTGCGTGAAAAAAGGTACTCGGCGACAATTGGAAGTGGACAGGAAGGAGGAAGATTGCCGTGGCCGAGAGACGATAAGAACGCCTTACAGCAGGTGGGTGTAACCCGTGTGATAATCCATATATGAAGTTGTACACATAACGGGAGAGTCGCATGATCGAGGAAACGTGCACGCGCGCGTGTACCGGCGTTTAAACGTATACTTTGAGGTTAAGAGTGACGCGCTTGCAATCGATCGGTGTGTTTGCGACAAGAGGAAACGAGAGATATGCGTGAGATAGGAAATACCGCGAAAAAATTCATAAAATTTCTTCGTGAACTGATATGGGTCTTCCAGATTCATTCAAAAATTACGCGTCTCTAGTAAAAATTAGATTTTTTCAAACATTTATATCCTTGAAACTGCTAAAGATTTTTTTCAATTTGTTTTTCTTCTCTTGATCGACGCAGAATCGTTCAAACTTTTGATTCAAAAAAAAGACAAAATTGAAAAATAATGATTTTTCGTGGAGATGTTTAATTATAAATTCGCGTGAGTCTCACAAACTCACAGTTAGTCCAAATAGTAGACATTTTTGACAATCAGTCCACGAAGGAATAATAGGAAAAACACGCTTCTTCCTTCTATCTTTCTCCGTAACTGGTATGGTTGCCAGAAATTCGATTGATCCACTTTTTCAAGATCACGCGAAAATCTTCATCTCCGATTTTTGTACCCAAAGTTTAACTTTATATAAATTAAGATAGCAAAATTCATACTAGAATATAAAACTGTTGTAATCTATTGTAATTTTATTACTTATGAAAAAACAATGCCTTAGTGTTTCATCAATAAATTAGTGTTTCATCGATAAATCAAGATTGTTCGATTTTGTGCATATTTGCAGTCAACACGAATGATTCGCGATCAATCAATGATGCAATCTTACGCTTTAAATTTTACTTTCGTCATAATCATTGAGTTTCGCTACTTAATGATTTGAACATTTGTACGGCGCTTTCTCTTTTACGTTAAAACAGCATGTTGCTGGACCGCGTCGTCGATTTGTTAACTGCGCTGAAAATAAGTGTCTAAGATTGTAGTAACACTGCATAGTGTGTGCTATAGACCAGCTGTCACATAATGACCACATTGACTTTTTGCAAAGCTGATTACATTGTTACATACGTTTTTATGCTCATATATGTGTATATTTATATAAAAATCTAATGATTTTTTAATCTCTAATTAGTCTTAAGAAACATTAAATTTGTTTTTACTGTTTTGTTTGCTGAAGAGTTTTAGTAGACTGTTTGAAATGTGTACGTATCTAGCTTTTGTTAGTTAAAAATAAACCGCTTGAATGAAGATTTAGCGCCTCCTTTTAACGGAACCATCTTTCGAATTGAGCGGACATACTTTCTCATTATGATAACCTTGATATTTATAAATGACTGAAACTTGAAACTGCAAAACACTCTAACGCCGTAGTGTTATATCGTCGCTTTGTGTAATGCTAGTCGAGAACATAAAATCTTTAACAGAGTATGTGTTAAAGTTACCAAAGGAAAAAGCAATTATCAGTGTATGCAATTGTAAGCAACTGTAATAGATAATTTGATTTTTCATTAAGCAAGTCAATATTTTTTATTCTTCGTTGTTTGCGACACAAAATGTAACATACACAAAACGTATACAAACAAACATGTGTGTCCTATTTTTTTTCCAATCATCTACGTAATCTAAACGTTATTAATTATTGATATTATAGCGAATATCATGTTTAATAGTTAAAATAAATAAATAACACAAATATATCTCTAGTTTGCACGATTGTTCAAAACACAACACAACACACATGTATCTTCTCGTTTGTTCGTTTTTATTCAACGTTTGCAAATCCACTTGAATAGAACTATCAGCGAGTCCGAGCACAAGCTCAGCTACTCTGGACTAGTCGGATTAATCGAAACGTCCGCGAACACGATCCGGAAAAATACGTCATTTAGATATAGAATACAACACTTAGTTGCGCGTGCTACTATGTGGCGATTGATAAAGAAAGTCACGTTTTATAGCTGTGATCGATTGGAATGCCCTTATAAAATATGGAATTTAATTCTTCAAGTCTGATCTCTTCAAAATTTGAAGTTTTTTAAACATTCATTGATATAAGAAAAGATATACCTTGAACATATATATAGACATATTGTATTCAATTTTTTGTTGTTACTAATGGACTTTCTAGAAGTTTTGACTGATTTTGTATATTGTATCTTGTATCACCAGTATTATATTTTAGATTCAACATTATTTCTTTCGATTTTTTGTAATGTTTCATAATAAGCTTTTTCCTATAATTTCACAGCTTTTCTGTATTTTTAATATATTACTATTGTTTAATATATTACTATTGTATTTTTATTCTTTGTTCTAATCGTTTTTGCAGCAACAGTGTTCAATTTTTTCTAAGAACGGGACGCAATAAAATTTCTCTTTCTTATTAAAATGTCAATTATGATCTTAATTTTTATTTCTTTATTCTGCCAATAAAATTTCACTTTTTCAATAATATATTTTGAGATAATATTATTATTGAATTTAAAATGGAAAATTGATTTTATAGTAATAATATATTTATCAGAATTATGTTTTCTATTAGCATTAAATGCCATACTAATATCATATAAAATTGCAATGAAACGGTCTTTCGAAGAATTTGCTTACGAAAGAATTAAGAGAAAGTGCGACTGCATAGGCGATTACGTACTAAACTAGCAAAAATTCGATGTTATTTTGCTCAAAAGTGTTATATTTTCAGCCCTTTGCAAATTAATTGAAAATTAATCTATTGCTTTTGCGACAAATACACTATTTTAAACAAAAATAATAAAACGCAGAAGAAATAATATATGCTTTGCGATGCGTGTTTACATATGCATGCGCCTATATTTTCCAGTTTATGCAATTGACGTAAGTGACCCACATATATATTGTTACAATTGCATATAATATGAAATTTCGTAGTAGTTCGTCGCTATTATTATTTCACGCTTTATTATTATAATTTATTTCTAAAGATGATTTTCAACTTTGAATCGCGTTAATGTCGTTTTTGTTGTGATATAACAATAACGGTTAACACATAGCGCTAATTCGTTAACCATATTTTTAGAAATTCTTATATTGCGAGAGCGTCAAATACCAAATTATAATCTATTGTACTTTGATCAGGAGTATTACTTTCAACGCTATTATTATTTAATCTTACGTGTCGATCGTAGAATCGGCTACCGTAAATCGATTGCAAACGGTAATAGTGAGTAAAACTTTCTATTCCTGTAGATCTCGTCAATGCTGTGAGAAAATATAAAATGTTCATTTAAAATTTAATAGTTTTTTTTTAGTTAATATTAGTTTTTTTTAATTAAATTTTTATGTATGTAGTTTTTCAGCGCTATTGATTATGGTAATATTATGAACTTCCATATTTTGTTTTTTTCTTTTTGTTACGCAATTACTTCTCGAACGCGTTTCTCATAAATTGCGTCTACGCAGCAACGCTAGTTCAATATAGTAAACAACACGTTTTCATAAAACTGATCAATCACAAACATAATTTCGTGACTGATAAATGACGCTCGAGATAGCAAATTGAACAATCTAATTGATAACGTTTACTCGATAACATTTCTCATTACGAATCGTGAACAAACGCTGGCTTGATGACACGACTGGTTTATCAATCACGTAAGCGGTAATTAATCTCACTAAAAGATACTTAGAACTGGCTTTTTAGAACTCTCCCCATTCTTAGATATTGACATTTTAAAATAGCACGTTTTGCACTGTTTTTATTTCGGTCTCTCTCTCTCTCTTTCTCTTTCTAAAATAGATAAAGATAAGTAGATAAAATTTATAGAGAAATAAAAATATATACATGAAATACATAGCTTCAATCTTTCAAACTCTATCTTGCAAAGATAAGAAAACCGCAAAACAGTCATAGAAATAGAACATACCTAATTTTTAGTACCGTTATGCAGCAATATATTATTAAGTTAACGGAAAAATAAATGTAATAAGGCTGATTTTTTGCTTTCAAGACATTGTCGTAATATTTGAAATTAAAAACTAAACTTTAAAAAAACTTTTACACACACACACACACACATGTATATGGTCATACACATTTTAATGATTTTGACCAAAACAATGTATTTAGCACCATCAAAAACTCCCAAAAGCTTTCATTTTGTGAATTAAAAAATGTTTTTATTTTCCATTCCCGTACGCTGCCATATGGCATATTGAATATATATTGAACAATAGAGTAGACATATATGTACAT
>QVOB01027321.1:0-39762 GCA_014839585.1 Pseudomyrmex concolor | reverse complement strand
CGGAAAAGAAATTTCCGAGAAATACTTCCCCTGACGCGGCACGATATGGTGCACTCCTCTGTACGTACGTTTATAAACTCCTTGCCAAACTTCGGCATCGATTTTTTTTCTCACCAATGTAAAACCTCGTTGTTATTTAACGGACTACTTCTTGGAAATTTGTGTCAGCGATCGAAATTTATTTCGGATGGAGTTGATTTTACTTGACAAAAGCGATAAAACTTGGAACGGATAGGTATGTATCGGAGAGGGGGGTGAACTTTGGCTCGCTTGTCTAATTCTTCAGTGGAAGCGCGCGGTGTTATTTGCTTATTTTTCTTTTCCTCGTTCATTCAGCTTTTGGAAAAAAGCTTGCAAACAAGAACACAACGCGCGAGGCTGAATATTGCATCATTTTACAAAAAAAAAAAACTCAAAATATTTCCTTTGGAGGGATCGGAAACTTCAAAAATATCACTCTTTTTATAAAAACTGAAATATCGCATCTCTCCATTATTCTCTGTGATAGGGATCCGAATATATATGTATATTGTTCTCCCCTTTCTTTTTTGCCACAAAAGCCGAATATATACAATATCGGCAAGTAGAGTTATATAGGTGGTACGATGCACAGCACGCTGGATGCAGATGCGATACGACGGTAGCTCTCTCTCTCTCTCTCTCTCTCTCTCTCTCTCTCTCTCTCTCTCTCTTCCATTATTCCTCCTCGCACTCGCGATTCTCCCGCATTCGCGATTTGCGGGAAAAAGCCGGTCCTCCCTCCCCCTCTATGCCGTTGCTTTCCTTATGCAAGAATTTCTACTAATCCGATGAATTTCAAATAATCTCGCTTCTCATGGCCACTTAAGATTATTGACATTTGCCGTAGCGCGGCGTCTGAAATGCTCGACGCGTTTCCATAATCCGATTCAATTAAAAAGAGGACGCGCTCACAAAAGAGAGAAAAGCGGCGCGAGAGCGAGAAAGAGAGAAATCGGATCAATTCCGCGATCGTGCGAGGCAAATAACTCATAATTTTATGCTCGTTATTCCGAGCGGGGAACTCTGATTTATCAAAGAAAGAGTTTGCGCGAGAAAGAAAAAGGATCATAATTAACCAATTCGATAACCAACGGCAGTCTTTGGTTTTATTGACGCTAATTCACCGACAACGTATAGAAGTCGCTCTGGCACCTGCCGTCTAACTGACTTCATTTTTATGTCTCTTCTCGCCGACGAGTTTCGCAGTCGCGTGTGAAAAACACACCGTTACGAAATTCCACGTACAAGCGATACGGAACGGAAAGTCGGTGCAAAATACCGATTTTAAATATTGTTGTATTTTTTAACTATTTTATCGCGTTGTTTTAATTACATTCAAATTTAAATGTTTTAATTTGTTTTACGTCGAATATATCTCGACTAATTAACTCTCGAATTAATTTCAACGAAAAAAATATCTCTGCGTTGTATCAACGTTCATTGAAATGCACACGTGGTTTTGCACTGACCAGCGCCAAGTGTGCGGTCTCATCTCTTTCCGCCGTCGAGTTAATTCGCGAAGTTTTATGGAGCCTCGCGGAGATATCAGGCCTCCGGTAATAATGCCACGGGATCTAATGGATTTAATTTAAAAGATCGCGCCAGCGAGCCCGACGGTGGCTATATTGTCGGATCGCGACGAATTATGGGTACGCTTCATACGCGCCACGTCCCGCGGTGAGATATCGTCGGCGCTTGAGCACAAATTAAAAGGATAAATAATAATAATGAGAGAGAGAGAGAAAGAAAGAAAGATGTACAAAATGCGGAAAAGAGAAAAGAGAAGAAAGAGAACAATGGAAAAAAGAAATTTACTGATGTCGACCTACTGAGAGAGACTCCCTCTTCCATTTTCTCTCTGCTAAATTCGAGCGAATATCGCAGTTGCAGTTTGGAGAATTTCTTGAATTCTTCCGCACGAGTTTTCATCGCGAAAAAGACTTTTGAAAAACGCGCAGATAACAGTAACTCTATATTTGGTGTGTTTTGCGAGATATTGCGACAGAAAACTCTCTCGACTCGTCTTTCATTTAAACGAACGTCGAAAATAAGACGGCAACACATTTTTCTCAAGCGGTTTTTTTTTCGCGAATTGCGTATATAATCAAATATACGCAATTTCGCTATCCGTGATTTATAATGACAAATTGATGAATAGTGGCATAATAATGAATAATGACGAAATGACGAACTAATGAATATCACAAATTAATGAACGCGTTTGCTAAACAAGATCGATGACGCATCGAATCGCATATCGATCACTAATTACGTTTCCCCGTGCACAATTTACGATAATATGAATAAAACAAAAGCTCATATATGTTCGTGCACCAAATTGATACACTGTTGTTTTAAAAAAAGACGCAACTGTTATTATAAAAAACAGTTTCGAATCGAGTAAATTCGCTCGAAAGAAAACGCGTGTCTTCTCGGTGCTGCTAATTGTATTCTACAGACAGACGCAGTCTGTGATGTGACAATTTGTAATCTTTAATCGCGAAATTCTCTACTCTTTCATCAACGTGGAGAAAACTTTTCCTCCGATTTAACGAGAAGACACAAAACTCCTACGTATATAATCATCCCTCTCCGTGCTTCACTCCACGCGTCATCTTCTGTTCAACTTACGGTCTGCAAGCAATGTCCTCGCAAATCGAGTGTGGTAGTTACACACATTCCTCCTTATATTTCACGTTTGTCATTCGGCTTCGCCGCCATCGACGGCGGTCAACAGATCAATACACACAGCCAACAACGGCGCGTTCCCCCTTTGGAAAAACGAAATTCAAACGATGTAAATGTCGGTTACTCGTCGATGTTACATGCCAGGATGCGCCGACGGCGATCGATCGATCCGGAATCTCAATGGACGCGGATAAAACGCTTCCCTCTATTTTTAGCGGGTCGAATGTAGTTGCTGGATTTCAGGTCGAATCGCGCGCTTCATATATATATATATGTATATATACATATACATACACACACGACACACGTTATATATTGTATCAAACGAGCTTCTTCGCGCGCCGCCTTAATTGTCGCGCGCGCGTGTCGATACAATTCTCGTCTGTTTTACTATCCTCTGTTTTTCCACACACATAGTTCCTCTTCATTTCGTCGTGTAAAACGAGGCCGACGAGTGTGACGAGGATTTGTTAATTGAATTCTGTCGCGCGCGAGGAGTAATCTCGGGATCTCGTGTCGCCGCCATTCCCGCCTTCGGAAATTCGACGACAAATCATCGCGACTGAGTACCGACATGTACTATTTATACATATGTAATTATTACATTTTCAACATATCTGCGCATTAAATTATGCAAACGTCTCATTAGCAGAAGCTTGAATTTTGAAATCTCGCATTTATTGCAGAGATCGATAACTAATTTCGACAGAAGCCATACATTTAAAACACGCGAAAGAGAGTGCAAGAGAATTTTATTCTACCAATCAATCAATGTTGTTATAGATTGCAAAACATACATTTCTGCGAATCCACGTGTTTTGCCAATTGCAATAACATTCATAAGCTACCCCCGCCCGATTGTAAATTGCGTTGATTATTATAATATTATTGATTAACCGGAGTTCCGCTCAAACTCCGTCATTCTCCGTCATTCTCCCTAATGTTTCGTCTACAATTACGTTTTTTGCCTATACGCAATCCGTGTGGTTTAATATACGTTCCTAATATCGAACATCGATACAACACCCCGATGATTCACATCTACGATTCGTAAGGAGAAAAGACGATGAGACATCGTCTCCTCTTCTTCTCCTCGATAGTCCTATTCCCATGTTGCGTTTACGCTCCGGCGAGCGAAAATACCTCGAGCATCGAAATAAAAAGCCGAAGGATTTTAATCACTTGGCTGAGTTTTTCCTTCGTCAGCGCCCGTTTCTTTTATTTTAGATAACAAATAAAAAAAAAAAAAAATTACTTTGGCAATAACGTAATTAAAATTCTCGAATTTGCAAGTAAATCCAGTATATTATCATTTTCGTATTGTTGAAAACGCGAATGTCACAAAGAGAATTTTTGATAATTGTGATTTTAATTATAATATTTCTGGATAATTGTGTCATTTTAATTATAAAATAACGAGAAACTTGTGTGTGGAAAAAAAAGAACGTTTGTGTGCATGTTCTTGACTTTTTTCTAGCAATAAAATAAATAAATATAGACGTTTTTAATTAGAGAGAAATACATAATTATGCAGATGTGTATACAGATATATACATGTGTATATATATACATATATATACGATAACATTCTCCTGACATCGTTTCTGTTGATGTAAACTTCATTACTTGGTTTTCGCGGCGCAATTCATAGCTGTTACATACTAGTTTTTCTTTTCATTCGTTTTCGATTTATTTTAATTTTAATTTTTCTTTTATAGTTACTGCATTACATTTTACACATTTGTTCGTGTCTATAAATTTTTGTTCTAAAAACGGCGAGCTCTTTTGAAACATCTCAATGGCCGCGTGTATAACACGTCATAACGTATTGTCAGTCCGTCGCATCTTGGCGGCTTTATTGACAATGCCCGATGCATGCAGCATCCCGCTTTACTACGCGCCGCCGCCGCCGCCGCTCTCTCTCTCTCTCTCTCTCAACGCGACACACTTCTAGCGATGTTTTTCCCGCGAAGAAATGCAAAGCTGATGCAAACTAGATGCAGAGAGTGTCCCGCGATACTTGCCCGCTATTCCGAACCAGGTCGGGGTCAGATCGGAAAACGCGAAATTTTTACGACAGCTCATCTCTTATCTCTTTCCCCTGTGTGCTACTCTTCTCGAAAGCTTTAAAAACAAACGTGAGCGCACACGCCTTCGAATACTATTACGCGATAAAGAGAGAACTGTCACGTGACGTTTCTCTTATCTCACTCTTATTTCACGTCTCACGAGTTTCTGTCTGTAGTAAAGAATTAATGGAAAGTATTCGCGCACGGACATTCAAGTCCTAGAACGGAGAAAGAAACACGAGAGAAAGAGAGACGAAGTGAGAGCTCACGGCGACCATTTATTTTGCTTGATTCTAAAATACGGATTACCCCCGCGGAGATAAAAGAACGCTCGAAGCGCCGTTAAGATCGAGCCCTTTTTCGCGCGAACGTTAAGATCGACGAGATTAGAGACGTACTACCCTCGACGCAAGGGTGAATGCACCGTTGCGATAATAATATATGCATGTATATATATATATACAATATATGCGTACATATATCTCTCAGCAAGTTGCTCGGAAATTCAGGATGATCACCTGATATTCCATGAGCACCTGTCGTCAACACGCCGCAAAAACCAGATATGTCGAAGAGATTCGACAGGAAGTTTACGCCGGGGCAGCTAGCGGATATCGAATATTTCAAATCGGTTTTTGGAAAAACCGTCGACATTTCCTTTTTTTTTCTCGCACTCCCATTCTAGTTTTTCCTTTCTGTCGACTTTTATACAAAAAAAGCAATTTCTAAACAAAAAATATCTCCATCACATCTTACAATTACAACTATTACACACACCTGTTGCGAAATTATTGCATTCTTATGAGAGAATGAGAAAGTAAATAATATGAAAAAAGTTTCAATAAAATTACAAACTCTAAAAAGACTAGAAAGGAAAAAAACGTTGTTTTCCATCCTCCGATAAAAGTGTATTTGCAAATTTTATTTTCTATGTGAACTGCGTGTTCTCTAAAATTAAATTCTCTTGCGTATATACATGTAGCCCGATAGCGAGTGAAAGTGCAGGATATTAGCCAGACGGTAAGATCAGAGGCAGATGTGAAGAAAAAACTTACTGTCAGCATTGCATATAAAAAAAATTACAACAGTTGAAAAAATGATTTAATTTTTTGTTAATTTCAAAACCGCGTACGAAAATAACGTTCGCTTCTAAATTTTAGTTTTTGCACTTCACTGTATTTTGTTTTCCACATGTTGTATTATTGGAACAAATTTTAGCCCCTCATCTATTAATCTGCCTTTCTATATTCAAGAGAAAATTAAGTGCTCCGCAAAAACATTAATCATACTTGATTGTTAGAGGTACGATGTAAAGTTTTGCCATCGTCAAGATTGGACAGTCACAACATGATGCAGTTGCGATACATACAGTGTCATAAATTTCAGAAAATTCAGCGTGCGTTCGAAAAGAAAGAGCAAAGATGGGAGCTAGCAGAAAGTGCGAGAGAGACGGGAAGAAAAAGTGAGAAAATTTTTTTATAGCGTTCTCGATTGAAGCGATTCGAAGCGATCCGAGATAGCGATTGATACTATTCAGTTTTCATGAACCTGTTCATCAGAGCACGAAAGAGATAACAAATGCTAAGACACGTTTTATTTGCTTCTCCAGGTACATACATGCGTCTCTCTCTTTCTCTCTTGATATTCACACGTACATAAAATCGTTATATCAAAAGTATCATAAAACACAATCGTTTATTTGAAAAATCGGAAAGCGCACGAGTCAAAAGGCACGAAATCGAGTTTTTATCGAAACGCACTCGTGATAGACGGCACTATTCATCGTCAGCGCTTGAATAGCGCGCTGATAAATGATTTGTTCACGGTTTATCGTTTATTATACGACACTAATAAACGACATTCAATCGGAAATGCACGAAAGCACTTGTGCCAACAAGCAAATTCTCATTTTGCGTAACTTGTCCTATTAATGAGTTTTCGTTCCCGATCCCGGATCGCCTCGTCGAAAATCCAGAAAAAAGAACGTCACAGAGCGACAGAAAAGAAAGCGAGAAGAGAGACCCAGCGGCGTTCGAAGAGAGAAACTTCGAACTTACGTACCTATCTCCGACTTTCCGGTTGTGTCCGATTGCAGACGACGCGGATTCGCGAGCAGCGAACTCAATCGTCGCCCGTGTTTGTAACTAGATACGATTGCATTGCGGAGAAGGGGGTTTTTATCGCTCGACAACACGGCTCGTGTGAGACCTAGACGTGAAGAAACACCAACACAGAAAACTCCGCGTGAATCCTTTTCTCTGTACATGCACGGGGAGGAGGGTTACACACTCGCGGCCTCGTCGTCGCCGATCGTTGCGTGCCGCGGGCGCCACGGAATCGGGAACGGAAAATCGATCGGTCGTTTGTATGTATGTGTTCGTATGTGTGCGTAAGGCAACGTATTTGCATTCGCGATCCGCGGGGGATGACGAATCATCATCGTCGAGAAAGACCCTCCGAGCTCCGCGTTTTACGCGTCGGTCGGAAAAAGCCCACTATAGCTGCGGAAGAGAGGCAAGTCGAGTGCTTGCGACTCTGCTTCTCTCTCTCTCTCCCGCAGTTGCTTCGCGAGAGATTAGCGAAACAGGTGAGCGCGCGGATGCAAACGTGCTACTTGACTTAATTTTTTTTCTCCCCTTTCGCGCGCGCGAGCGCGTGTTTAACTTAACGTCAAAACCGATTTACACAGAGCCGACGAAGTCGAGCGCGAGCGCACACACATACACAGCAATCCCGCTTATTTTGATAAAGAATAATGGAAAGAATAAACGAGTAACGGGACTACTCGCTTTTCTCCACTAGCTTCGCGTATTCCTTCACAAAGTTGTAATATCGGATTAACCAACCGGGATTAAAAAGCCAAAGAGAAGAAGGGCGCAAAGCAAGCGCGCGCGCGGGCGGCAAGTTTCTCATTTAGCTTTTGTATTAACTTTTCGTTTTGAAACGAGGTAAATAAGTATCTCGTTATACTTAAATTTATCTACCGACTGACTTTCGTGTAAAAAATTCAAAACGTCGTGATTACCACGAGGCGCACGGAGCCAGCGGAGAAGCAGCAAAGCAAGCAAAACCGGGAGTGGATTTACTTATTTATCTTCTTCGTCTTCTTCTGTCTATTACTTCCTTCTCGCGTGTTGAGGGGAGAACCGAGAAAGAATATGAGAGAAACAGAGAGAACATTTAATTTTCTATAACATCGTTTTCGCATTCTCGACGATTTTGATTTACACGAAAATCCAAGGGATCGCGAGGCAATCGAGCAACACACTGTTCGCTTCTTAGCTTCTCTATCTCTTCGCCACCCTCTGTCTTTTCTCTCAAGCTAAGGAATTGACACGTTTTTCAGCCGCGCGTGAATTCGACATTACGACGCGCGTGTATTATGAAAGTGTTACGATTATAATACTTCAACTGGAAAATAATCGAATTTATAGGCGCTACGTCGACCGAGAAAATCAGGTGAAAAAATTACTTTTGCGTGAAAACATGGAGAGCACCATCGTCGTGCGCGGGATGACAGAAGGAAGCGAAGATGGATCGCGGGCTTTATTGCTGCTTTCGGCGAGACGGGAGTCTCTCATCGCTGATCGCTGATCGCGTGTCAGATAAAGAACGTGGCAATTTAAAGGGGCGCGATCGAATTTCTCACAAAGATTCAAACACGCTCGCCTCGGTCGCTCTCTCCCTCGTTCTCCCTATGACGCATTCGTACAGAATCCGACGACATACGGCGCATGCACCGAAAAAACCACGAGCGTTCATCTCGACGTTACCCGTGTGCGTATGCGTGTTCTCGCACACCGGGTCTCCTCGTCGAGATACGACCGCTCGTCGTCGTCGTCATCGTCGTCGAATACGCACCTACTGCAATTGTGCACACAGGAAAGAAAAAATAAATAAAATAAGATACGGACGGACGGCGATGACGCGCGCGACCGATTTCCGACGATCAATCGCACGGCCAAGCGCGTCGTCGACAAGGGGGTCGCAGGCGATTCACGTTTACTTCGAAGCGAAGTTGAGCGCGCCCGGTCGAGGACGTGTCGTCGCCGGGGAAACTTTTCGAGAGAGCAAACTGTTATCTTTTCACGAACAGAAACTGTATATGTACATATCGACGATTGTAACGTCGTCGTGTGCCACCGTTATCTCGCTCCGCGATCGCGCGCACGGACCTCTTCGCGAATTTCTACCTCCTGAGAACGAAATTCTGCGATGTCACGTTTTCTCGTCGACGTTACATTAACTTATTTCAAGAACGCAGAAGAACGTCCGGAGGTGGTGGACGCGGCGTTCGAGGCGGCGCGTTTTACTCTTTCTTTTTCTCTCCTTCTCTTTCAACTATACTCTTGTATTCTACTTTAATCGTATCCACGTCGCAGGTTGCGCGACGTGGTATCGCGGCAGTATCGGGGCGGCCAGGCGGACGGATCGATCCGTGTATTAACTCGCGTACGTCTCGTCTCGGCATCGATGCAACAAACACAGCGAGAGATAATTTTTAAAACGCATCATTGTCTCTCCTCGTAATCATCGTCATCGTTTACCTCGTTCGCGCTCCACCTTCTCGCTCTCTATCGCCGCCTCCTACCGCCGCTACCGCCACCGCCGTCACCTTCTCGTTCCTCTTCCCTTTTATACTACACGTTCGTACACGGGTTTTACTTCGACGAGAAGCGCCAACGGCGCCGCGCGCTCTCAGGTGATTAATTACCTGCTTTTATCGCGTCGCGTACAAGGCATACACTGGTCACTGTATTAAGGCACGGTGCACTGTGCGTCCCAATCCTCGGGCTCGCGAAACTAACCGCGATAATCCGGAAGCGCGAGCGCGAGTCACACAGGATGTCACCGAGGGTGGCCGGGCACTGAACGGACAGATGGCGCTCGCGCCCGCGCGCCACCCCTATGAAAACGACCGACGACGACGTCGCCGCACCATCCCCCACCACTTTTTGGTCACTCGCTTCCCCTCGCAGTACCTCCCTGCGCAGCGATTTCTCCTCGCCACGTCCTCGAGAAGGGCGCTCGACGTCGAAGGGTTCCTCTCTCTCCTCGCTCCTTCCCTCCCATCGTATTGTAGGTAGAAACTTTGGCGAAAGATTTATGTGTAATTTTTCGGAGGAAAGTGATCGATACGCAATTTTCGCATTTGTTTTCTTGTCAGATTTTTCTTTTAAACCTTCGCGCATACATATATTTAGATTGCATATAACAAGTTTATATTTTACTGTCCGGATGTGACACGTGAACTTGTTTTATCGTTATTCAGTAAGAGAGAATCGCGCGACACGTAATACCGCGATGAAATTTGCACCCTATGCCCTATGCCGTATGCGGGTACAATCGAGGGATACAAGCGCGCGCGCGCGCGCAAGTGTCCCCCTTTTCCAGATTATTTTTCAAGCTTTTGTGTATTCTTTTATATATGTACAATGATATCGATTACAGAGAGATATATTTTCTGCATTACATCGATATATATACATATATACATATGTATCCTTTCTCGAGAGAATAATGGTCCTCGCGTCAATCGCGTCTGAAAGAAAAAGGAAAGGTCGGCACATATAAATTCGCGAACAAATGACATTTATCGCGCGCCACATTGTTTTTCCACATTAAATTACATTCCTTATATTTATCTTTTACATCCCATAATTCTTATCTGTTTAAAAACATTTTCGATATTTGGAAAAAAGATACTATAAAAAAATTATATGCATATGAAATATTCGTATGCATATGTATGCGTATAGTTTTTAATTTTTTACGTATACGTTATTCGCGTATGTTTTTTTTTTAGTTTTTTTTAATGGAAAACTTGGTTTTTTTACGTATAAGCGCTAAATAGGAATAAAAAAATATCCTGATAGTAAAACGAGTTTGTTTTTTTTTTGTTGCATTTTTCAAACAAATTTACGTATTCTGTGTGCCAATAGCGTCAATTGTCAACGTTATGAAAAAGACATAGAATCAATCGACAGAAATAACGTTTGTTTCTATGCGCGAGACGAGTATATTTTTAGTAAAAATAAATTAGTGCCGCGGACTCGAAGCAAAAATCGATAATCGGTGACCGAATATATTTTCGAAAATGTACGTCGTAAGTTTTACATTTAATATTCTCTCGCAAATAAGTTTTTTGTAACTATCTCATGATTTGCATTTAATCTACGCCAAATTACTCACGCAATTAAAATGACTACATTCTTATTATTTTCATTATCTATATTATGTTCTTAATAAGTATGGATTTTCCTGCATTTTCTTCTCTTTCTCTTATATTTTTACGAGTTATTAAAAGACATTGTCTCTTTTGTCATCTTATTATGTATTACATTATCTCTTAACATTCTTAAAGCCTTTCTTTCTACGGTGTCATTCTCATTTCCTCCCCATTCATATTTATTTTACTTTGAAATGTTTAAGTTTAAAGTATCTTTCTAATGACATTTCGTGCGCAAGGAGAACTCCATTCTCTGTATAGCTTTACGGAGTAATGTTTCTTTAAACAATATACGAATTACAAATGCAATAAAGATGAGATTTTTGAATAATTTAGAATAAAGAAAAAGATTCACACACACACACACACATTTGATATTATATCATTTGTTCTTTGATCGCTACACACATTGTTACCTTGTTTTGATTACTTCATCATCTTCTCGTCACGCAAAACTGTAGGTGTTTATACGCGTATGGGCATAGCGCGGAACAGAATCAGGTGCGAAAAGTAAACATGACTTCGTGTTTTCAACGTACACCACCGAGCATAGTGAAGCGCGTGGTCGGCATTACTTCAAACAACTACACATTCATGAAAATAGGGCTTTTGAACGTGTCGATCAGCTGTATCAAATCGCCAATCCTTCAATGAAGTCTAAAATTCTCTATGCACTCAGCCTATCAGAAAACTACGATTGATCAAATAAAAATTTCGAAGTTCGCAATTTGTACATAACCTATTCTATTCTGTATATAATTGTGATAAAACAAGTGTTGAGGAATTTCACGAGAATTTGATAGTTTAATGAAAAAGTTGATATATGTATAAACAAAACATATTTTAGGAGAAAATCTTAATAACGTAGAAAGTTGACGATGTACGTATATTTATCTTCGTATCAAAATTATTATCAAAAATAATTCTTTTCCATCAATCTTTTATACGTTTTAAATATTTTCAGATACTTAACTGTTCAGTTGGTGTTGCTGGTAATTCTCACAACATGGTTTGCGAGAAGTGCGAGAAGAAATTGGGCAAGGTTATTACCCCAGACCCTTGGAAAACTGGCGCGAGGAACACACTGGAGAGTGGAGGTCGTAAAGTGGGAGAGAACAAGGCTCTTTCCGCGGGGAAGGCACGATTCAATCCATACACCACAAAATTCGAGTGTTGCAGAATATGTAGGCAAAAGGTTCATCAGGTCGGGTCTCACTACTGTCAGTCCTGCGCTTACAAGAAAGCTATATGTGCTATGTGTGGCAAAAAGTTGATGAGTACAAAGAATTACAAACAGTCGGCTACTTAAATATTTTGTATGATAGGACTAGATACTTATTACATAAAACAGTGATGTACAACAAACGGGCAAGCAGCAAACATTGAGTGGCACAAATGTCGAGAGTTTACTTAATACTAACTTATATGCGCAATATGTTTGTTTTAATTATTCTATTCAAACAGCATTAAATCTATTTCTTCTGTTAGAGACAATATGATTTCACAATATGTTTCAAAGCTCGTATACAAATATGTGATAAACAAAACTACTTGTATTAAACAATATAAGGTCAAACTAAAAGCCTCTATATGAGCAAACACATATTCAGTTATTTGCTTCAAATAGTATGTTGTCAAGTTTATTATATATTCACAAGTATTTACTTGCAATTGGAAATTAATTTTAATTTTTACACAGGCCTTTAGTTTCATTTTATCATCATGTTTAATTGAACAAATCTTTTAATTGTTGATTATTGTAATCGCGTATTATTTTTATGAAAAATATTTCACGCAAAAAAATATATTTTTTTCCTGTACAAAATTTATGTCTAAAAATATACACTTTATTCATTGAAAATTTATACATTCTGTTTTTGCTAACAAATTATAGACAATAAAATCTATGTTACCAACATGTTAATGTTGAAATAAGTTATTTTACAAGAAACGTACACATAGAAAGACTCGACGACTATATATATAACCTGTATCAGTTTTAACAATAATATTTTACTTGCCAGTTTGCTGTGATAATACATTCATACGTGTGTGTGAAACATTTCTTTTTAAACGGGGACATAGTTCGGATAAAACTTGAAATAAAATTGTTCTGTAAGTTTTGAGACGAGTTTTCACATTGGAAAATATTAGCCAAATATACACATTAGATAATAATATTGTAATAAAAAAGGATGCAATTATTGCAATATATCACACACACACACGCGCGCACAAAAGAAAACGTTCTACATATAAAACTGAGTACACTATCTCTTATACTCACTTATATGTTTACACATATAAGTTAAAGTTTTGCACACAGTATTCATTTGAGCACGTTTAAGAAACGAATATTTTAATTATACGTAAAATTTTTATTAGTTGCGTCCACTGTGTATCTCATAGGGGCAATACTTATATATAATATACGCGTGCGAACATTTAATTTAATATAAAAAGCTACATACATGTATCTGAACGTTAGTAAGTTACTCTCATCAAAAATCTAAATTTATACATTATCTCACTTACACGATAGACGCATAATACGCAGCACAATAATAATACACATGCTTATTTGATTATAACAGATCTTATTAACTTATAAATATTTGCGTTACATAATGGACGATATCTTTTTAAATACTTTTGCTTTCAAGTCAAACACGATTTATGTATATTTAGACTGCGAAGAATAACACAACAACAATACAACTATTTTCCTTTAAGTTATCTCTTTGTAAAATAATCAGAAATTATCCGGAACGTTAGAAATCACATTTTGTTCACATATTTGACATTAAATGCAACCATTCTGTTTTTAGTCGCATAACATATGTAATACACAAATATAGTATATATTGTACATATGTATATTCAAAAATGTATGGTATATAAGAAAAATATGTATATATACATATATTTGCACAAAGATACAAAGATTATGTGACCCTCAGGAGAGATATATTTAGCGTAAAATATGCGCAATAAATACGCAAAACTAAAATCAACAAAAATACTATGTATTTAATCCTTCACATGCCATGTCTAATAGATCCTGTCTTTTTCCACAACTTAAGAAAATCAAGTAGAAGACAATTTAGTTTTTGTTACAAATGTTTACAAATTTTTTACATTTTGATTTTTATTTTCACTTAATCAAATAAAAACACTAATATTATTCATAAAGAATCATAATCAATTGATGTATCATTGGTTAAAAATTAATTTTCTCTTGCCATAAACATGCAAAGAACTAAAATATACGTGACAATACAATGCTGTTTTTATTACAATTGTCAGATAAATTTATGATTACGTATATATTGTCTTTTTTTATCGTGGTATATTTAGTAAACAAGTTCTAAGAATATATGTAATATTAAAAATATATATAATTCTATATATATTTAGAATATTTATATATAATTATATTATATATACATAAAATTCTATATATACTTAGAATATATATTCTTCTGTTAAAAATTATTTTGATTTAAAATGGGAAGAACAAGTGTTTTTGTGTTAATAAAAAGTACATTAACTGTTATATATTTAAATTTGCTAGCAGTCACGTTTGAAAACACTGGCCTATATTTACATAAACGAAACAAAACAGGAATGTGTACAAGTTTTGAGATTACAATTATTATTGTTTTTACATGATCGACTGAATCAACTAAATCGCAACGCGCGTGTAAACGTATATATATATATGTACGTTTGCATTTTTACAAATGTGTTTCTTTACTTCTTCACACGATGTTTTTCTTTTCTAACTCATAATTATTATTTCTTTATGGCACGTAGTTTCTCAGCACTATTGATTTCTCTCATATGCTCGTTTACTACATGGTCGCATTATTTCAAGAGATATATCAACGTACGTGGCATAAAGTTTGAACAAAATTCTTTAACTCAATTTCTCTTTACGTTTTTCAGATTAAACGTTAAATTTTAATTGGAATCGTCTCTGGACGATAACACGATGTTTGTTACGGACTGAGGTTGGCCGGAACCTGGACTCCAGCGATTTTGCTCTTTGTCGGCCATGAAGATCCAATGCTCGAACTTGTTGTTCTCCGGTTGCTTGATCTCCGACGGATGCGCATCTAAAATCTGAGCCGTCTTACCAGTAGTTGTAGACTTGTATTCGGATACGTAAACGACCTGTTTGTCCGTCCGGTCCTCCTTCGGACTTTTCGCGATATCCGATCGTCTCGGTGGTACCGGTGGTTTTTTGCCGGACGTGGGTTTGCCGTTTGACGTTATCTTGATCTGATTCGCCGATTTTCGCGGTTTGCTGTCCGTTGTCGATTCTTCGTTCTCGCTGTCGGCTTCGCGAACGCTCTCCCTGCTGGGCGACACTTTGATCTCTGTGATATAAGTCATCTTCTGAGCGGTGTTCGGCATAGGCGTGTTCGGCAGCGGAGGTCGACTCTCCGGATCCTGCACGTTGTTGTAGTCGATCGATTCTCGTACAAGGCCGCTATCCTCGCTGTTCTCGCCGCTTGATACGCTGACGTTGCTGATATTGTGACGGTCCTCTTTGGGCGTTGACGTTCGCTCGCAGATCTTGCTGTTCATGCCCGAACCGAACTCGTACTCCTCTTCCTCGTCGTTGTCCTCGTCGTGCGGGGAAACGTTAATGATGCGTCTAGCGAAGTGCGTGTCGGCGAACAAAGAGTCGGTCGGTGATTTGGACTTGCTTGGCGAGTACTTGTCACGCTGCTGATCGGTTTTCTGCTGCTCGAACTTCGTTCGGTTCACGTGGAACGTGGAGAAACTGCCGCCGTTCTTCCCGTCCGCGTTCTCTTCCTTGTCTGTATTCGGGAACTTGTATCTGACTGGCTCCGACTTCGACTCGTGAATCCGCAAATGCATCGGCATGCTCTCCGTTTCTTTATCAGCGTTTCCTCTCGCATTTGTCATCGTTTGATTGTCCTCCGAGAGCGACCGCGTGGTCGCGCGATGTGCAATCGTTTGTCCGTGTTTTCCACGTTCGCACTCGACGCTATGCTGACCGCGTCTTTCCTCGCAGCCGCGACAACCTCTACTGTCTACTGTCACTTTTGAAATTGGTTCTTCCACGATCGGCTGCTTGCCGGCGTAAAGCGATACGTCGTTAACGGACACTTTTTCGTCTTTCCAGTCGTCCAGTCGCGTCAGATTGATCTTCGTCGGTTCCGGAGATGTCGGACTTGCGTGCAACTCGAAGTAACGCAAGGCGCGACTGAAATCTTTCGACACTCTTGGACTCTGCGTCGAATCATTTACAATCTCTTTCTTCTCTGTTTCGTTCTCTTCGAAAAATCGTTTCTCGTCAGCCAGTTTGAAGTTCAGTTCCGTCTCCTCGAGAGTCGGACTCTTCACCACCTGACCGTCGTTCACGATTCTCGCCAGGGAATTGTCCTCGTCCGGATTGAACATTCGTTCAGAGTGAATGAATTGTTGAGAGAGTCGCTTGCTCAACGGCAGATTGTACAGCTCGATGCTAGTGATCTCGCTGTCCGAATCGTCGGCGATTTGTGTCATATCAAATTTTTTCTTCTTCTGAGATGAATCATCCGCGACTGCTGTCGCTGCTGCTACAGTGACGTCATCCTTCAGCTTGATCTCCACCGCGGATTTAGAGCGCTCCAACGTGCCATTACTCTTTTTCCTCGTGCGTGCTATGTTGCACGTTTTCTCGTACGCTTCGGCGCCGGCTTCACCCCAGATCACGTCCTCCAGAGTACCCCATTCGTTCGATTTCTTGAGCTTCCGTCGATCGAACGTATCTATCTGGTCGAGTTTCGTTAGATCTTCCGTGGACTCGTTGATGTCCTCAGGCGGCAACGGCGCTTTGCGTTTCTTCGCGCCAGTCTCGGTACTCATGTCGAGACTCTGCGCTCTTTCCAGAGTCGCCGCGGTCTTGCTCTCGTACTTGGACAGATCACCGAGACTAGCTGCTTTTCTATACATGTCGTCCTCGTCCTCGTCGTCGTTCGCTTCCGGCACGGGTGTGCGATGAATGGTGATGTCTGCGGAATTCAATTCGATCGTCATAAAATTGTTCTGCATCTCGCTGTCGGTGTCCGATTCGGAGTTCCGTCTGTTCGTCGTCGATTGATTCTCCAAACGATGCCGACGAGCGTCCGCTGCGGCGTCCGTGTTCTCGCGCGTTTTGTTCACGTAGTCGCACAACGATTCCGTGTAATCGGCGATGCTGTCGATGTTGTCGATGGTGTCTTTCTTCGCGACGTTGGCGCTCTTCGGCGGATCCGGCGCCTTGCGCTTGTTCTTCTGCGGACTCTTGGCGATCTCAGGTTCCGCCGAGTTGGTCTTCTGCGCGTTCAGCGGCTCCGAGCTGTTCTTCCGATTTCTGCGTGCCGCCATGGCGGCGTTGTGCACCTCCGTCGGCACTTCCGACGGTATGTCGAGTCCGCCGTCGATCTTTTTGCCGCCTTTGTCCGGCACGTCGATACCGCCATTGTCGGTGCTTGAAACGGTCTCGTGATCGGCGCGTTGCTGAAGACGCTCGTTGCCGACTTTCCTCTCATCAATCTCGCTCGATGTCGCGGACTGTCTGTTCGCCAGCAGCTTCTCCGCGTCCATCTTGCGCGAGTGCCGTCTCTCCAGGTTCGTGTTGTGCTCGTTCTGATTCTCGATACGATGCACAGTACCGTCCAGAGCCGGCAACACCTTGATGCCGAACTTGTGGTGATTGTTTTTCATCCCTTCGTCGTGACGTCGTTCGAAGCTTTGCACGCTGCCCGGTGTTGATTTCGACGATTTCATCGTCGAGTTCGTGGTCGAGTAATTGGAGTTCACGGAGTCGTTCGGATCGGCGATGAAGAGACGCTTCGCGACGTTCTTGTGAGCCTGCGACAGTTCCGGGATCGACTGGCTTCTGTAGAGAGGATGGCAGATCCTCGTCGGGCTCGGGCCGACGCTCTTCTTCAGCAACGTCGTCGGTTTCGAGCCGCTACCGCCGCTCTCCACTTCCAGTTCTACGTCGTACGGCGAGGCGTAGCTCAGGATCGTCAGCGCGTCTTCGTACACCATGTTGCGGAAGCTGATCTTCACGCTGGAAATGCGATCACCTGTGACGCAGCAAAGAGAAATCGCACGATATTAAAAAGCAATTAGTTCCGCAAATTGATGATTTATTCGAGTAATTGCTAGATGAAACGTCTTTCATTGTAAATTACGCTTTCAGTTTAAATACGTTTCAGGCGTCGGTGTAACCAAACTGGGCCATCGATATCATAGCACAGCTATTCGCTTACTCCACTTACGCCAACAAATGCATTTAATGAAGGCTTAATGCTCTTGCATCTTAATCGTCTCACGACACGCATTATCAAATGCTCGAATGCTCGGTAACAGTGCTTTCACTGCGAAATGTGGGTATGTGGGTGATTCTCAGATCCGCGATTCTCGTCGAGAGACGTGTTTATTCTAATTAACGTATTATGAATTATAACCCGCGTTCGCGCTAAGCAACGCAATCACACATTTTCCCCTAAGAAACTGTGTTACGCTTCACAACCTCGATGCAGAGAGAAGAACGGCTAGATAACGTATGTCATCGTCGCGCGCGATAATAAAATTCAGCGTGAAAATCGAATTGGCAAAATGATCGCGCGAAAACGTAATAAAGATTTTCAATAAGTATGTAAAAATTAAAAAGAGTTACACAAAAATAAAGAACAAAACCATGTTTTAAAGCAGAATTTTATATAAAATAATAAAGTTTTTTGAATAATAATTTTTTTTTAAATTAAGTTTTTCTATTTTGACACTGATGTTTAGCTAAAAACTTACAAATATAGTAAAACAAAAAATTTATTCATTAAACCTGAAAGTACAACCGTTAAATATCTTTATAAAAATTTATCAGTAAATTTTTCTATAAAGGTGTGAAAGTTTGATTGAGTAAAAACACAATATACTAACCGGGGTATATCAGTCCGGACTCGGACGCGGGACCGCGGTGCAGCAGGTCCTTGACGAAGATGCCTTCTCTCATATTACCGCACACGTTAAAGCCCAGGCCGGTGAAGTCACGGCTACGCAGACTGACCACGCTGATCCTGGTGGCCTTGGGCTGAAAGCAGGTAAAACGAGCGGGGCCGATTGTTACTACACGAGTGATGAGAACGTTCGTTCGCTCCGCGGGAGCCGCATTATCGCACACACGTGCTCGCGCGTGGACTCGCATCGGTCGTCGTGACGACGCCGACGATCAATGAACGGGAGCCTCTTCGATGACAAGCTAATAAACCAGGGACAAGTGGACGAAGAAGATACGTCACATGTGAAAGAAGTTAAACCCATTGATGTTATATTATTACGCACGGCTGTATCGGAGTTGATTCAGCTGAGAGACATAAATTGCAAGTGACAGATGCTCGCCATTTCTGGATTATTTTCCTTGTTAAAATATCAGATTCGACACAATGTTATCTAACTCTTGACAATTATGTGCGTTTTAAATTTCGTGCACTTTTACTTTTTTCTAATTTTTTTTTCTTAATCTATGATCTTCTTAATCGATGATCTCTCGAGAATAAATACTTTTTTAATACGAAAAAGAGGCTCGTATTATTTTTTTATAAAAATATTATTTATGCCAACCGCGAAATTTTTGACAATTTATTTTTTTCTTTCGCAAGAATGCTTCGAAAATCATATTGAATTGCGGAGAATGATAAAAATGTTACATATCATCCTTATCCATCCTGCAATTATCATCCTCGCCGTATTGCGTGACTAAACGAGAACTATTATCACGTTCGGCACTTCTTTAAGTTCAACAGTGGAATTTATTGCCCATCTGGCGTGCAATAACTCAGTCCGGCAGAAGCAATAGCAATTATGAGTTACAATACGATGAAGTGTCACTCTCATACAACATGTGTGTGTTTGCACGGAGTATACAATCGCATTGTCTCAGTACGGAAAGGACGACATCAATCGCGATGTGGTCACAAGATATAATTGGAAAGAGACATCAAAAGACATTGTGATACTTCTCACGCAAAAATTATATAAGACTTGTTTTATGTTACTTTTAATTGCCGTGTTTGTTGCGAATAAAACAAACAAAACAATACTACGGTAAGATGGGACTTGATTAAATTGATTGTTTTGAATGACAAAGTATCAAATGAATGTTCGTCTATCTTTTACAAAATAAAACTAATTGGACGCTACTTACCCCAACGCAAGAATCATCGAGGGTTCGACGTTTGTCGTTGCGGATAGCCGAGCCGAGGCCCAAGGATGACCAAGGCGTGGACCATCGCGTAGAATCCTTGGCGGGTGTGTCGCCAGGTATAACCGACGACGGTTTCTCCGCGACGCGGCTAACCGCCGCAGGCGTGGCATCCTTGAAGCAAGGATTGTCGAAGGCGTATGCATCCTCGACGATCTCGGGATCGGTCACCAACACTAAATGCTTACCTGCAAATAAGCGAACGTGACGTTTCATAATCGTGGAATATTTTTCTTTTGAGCAATTTTGTGGTACGTGGCGCGAAATAATTTTAGGAAATTTTCAGATTATTCTTCAGAAAAAAAAGAAAAATAAATAAATTACAGAATACCGGAGATTGAGGAACAAGAAGAATATAGAAGAAAGGAGTGTATGCGCGAAAAGAGTCAGAAACCGTCCCTAAAAAAAGTCCTTGGATGACAATTAATTCTCAAATTTATTTGCGGAAATTTCCGAGAAGATTTCTCATGAGATTCTCACGCTCAGGTAGTCTCAAAAAAAATTCTTTTTATTATATTTTATAGAGATACACGTCTCCGTATCTCTATAAAATAACATTCAATCTAAGATAACAATCCAATTGCGTTGTTGTTGCGCTTATTTTACTCGTGTATAATATTGCATAAGTTCCATCGCATCTTCCTCTCGTTGCTCTGCACCGTGAAAGTTCTGTCGCGCGTTTATTCCCCGCATTGTTACGGCACATGAATGGAATCGTAATCGATGTGATTCACTTCTCAGCTCATGAGAGCGCATTACTTATTATAAAACACGCGGGCGATCACGCATCTCCGATCACGCGCGCGCCTCCATATACGGTGCACAACCTGCGTATATCGACAGGAAGGAAACGCATTCTTCGGAACCGCCCGTGACCCGCTACATATCCGATATATCCATCCGTTTCGACTTGACCGTATATCCACGTGTGCACACATCGGTGTCGGATGGTTGCGCATGATGATCCACGTATTCACGGTGTTCGAGTTGTTATTTTACGTTAGCAAAAAGCGGAATTCAAGCTTCTTCTCGTGGGATACTTCGGATCTCTTTCTCGAACATCGTTTTTTTTTTTTAAACACTTTTCCGGTAAACTAACAGCGTTTTTTTTTAAGTAAATAGATGAAATCTATTTACTTAAAAGTCCATTCCACGTGGGACGACGTGTCCGCGCGTTTTATTACTACAACAAATATCTCGAGCGAATAAATACTACAGGCGAAACAGCTTTTTTTTCTCGATCGCGCAATACCGCAACAGGCAAGGATGTCCCGGATTTTTCCTGCCGGCGATAGGCGCGGCATTTCTCACAAGCTGTCTCGCCACGCGCATTTTACGCACCTACGCATTTTATTTATTTATCAACATGCGAGTTGCACATATGCGTGCAATACGTCGTGTGTATTTGCGCATACTTTCGAGTCGCGATTAGTCGGCAATATTTCTCTCTTTTTTTCCTTCTCTCTCTCTCTCTCCTCCTCCCCTGTCGCATTACGTAACGCACAATGAGGCGACTAATCGTGCTCGGTATGCACAATTGGCGACGCCTCGAGTTTTCGAAGGACTGTTCGAGGAACGAGAGAGAAAAAGAAGACTATATACATAGCCGTTGTTAAAAAGAATCTTCGAAATTTACGACGCGTGTCGTCGTGCAATATTTCTCGTCGGGCACATCTCGTCGAGTAAATGAAATATTTAAGACCGCGCGTCGTGGCAGCTAACAGCGTCCGTCGACCGCGTTGGTTGTATTTTCCCGATGCAGATGCGCCTACGGGCATCGATATGCCTACCGTAAAACGACGCCGCATACTTTCGCATCGGCCGAGCAAGCGATACACCGCGAAGCGCGACTCGGGCACGCTGGAATTGAATTTTTCAAGAGAGCCGTAATTTTTTCTTCCGCAACAGCATAATAAAACAAAAATATAATTTTCAACGAGATTAAGAAAGAAAATTTGTGTTCGGTTTTTCTCGGAATAATATTTTTAAGTATAAACAACAAAAAAAATATATTTTGTGATTATACGTAGACATTAAAATAGAAGATACGTTTTGATTTTTTATTTTTACACACATTTATTTATAAAAAAATAAAAACAATATTTTTAAAATAATTTTTCAGTGTTTCAATATATACTGAAGAATTCTTTCGAGACTTTTTACTATTATATGTAGCGGTCTCTATGTAAAAATTTTGAACACACGTTCGCTATGTTTGATGTTAGTTCATTAAGAACGTTCATTAAGAACGTTCACGCTATACACGTTCGACGATGTCGGCTTATCGAAAATAACTCCGTTTTCGCGACATTCATGTGGCTGAAATAATTAATTTTCGCCACATAGTAATTTCAAACGAACTAGCGTTCATTCTTTTTTCACAAAGTTGACAAGTAAATGTCAACCGTCGGAAATAATAAATGCGGGAAGATCAAAAACGGATAAATGTCGATTTAAATTCCTTATATAATACTTCGAACGCTATAAGTAGCCGTTTACATCTAATTCTCTCTGTATATTTACAAGTGTTTTCATTCTCAATATTTTTTTTAGGATTAAGCAATGTGTGTTTAGGACCGATCCTTTCTCTTTTTTTTCCACGTGTCGGCGCAATTTAGTTCTATTCGAAACTAACGATTATCAAACTTCATTGAAAACAACAAGCGTACAGCAGGCGTGAACCGCGCTAACGGGGTTATACGCGCTGCATTGTTTTACGCAGTGTGCATAAAACGCGCACACGGCGATACGGCACGACGAGAATACAAACGGCTCGTAAAAAGTCCGCGCGGCGACTTATATATTTTTCTCTCTTTCTTCCAATCGCGGTCCAGATACGAGATCTCTTATCAAAACATCATCACCCACTCGAGGAGGAGAGGCGCTACGCCTTTGCGAGAGACGCCAATGAGCGCATACCATAGGCGCCAAGGTGAGCTAGCTCGCTTTCTCTCTTTCTCTTCTTATTCCGCGCCTTCCTCTTTTCGTCTTCCTCTGCTTCTTCTTCGTCGTTCTCCTCCTCCTCTTCCTCTTCTTCTCGTTCTTCGCTTCGAGTCGCGCGCGATTCACGCACACCCCACTATTACCACTACCGCGTCCTGAGCGCGTTTGCTCTTATCGAGATCCGACTGATCTGGTTCTCGGCTTCGTCTCTCTCTCGGAAGCCTCTCACGGCGGGACGTCTACATGATCGGGTGTGACTCTTCTTTTCGAGGCGAACTGTTACGATAAAGTCCTAATGGACTCCCGGCGTTTGTATAACGAGAAAACGCCCGCGACCAGTCTCACCGACTATGATGAGTTTTTTATATGTATCGAGCCTCGCTCGAAATGAAAAATAAAAGATATTCGTTTCACGTCGCTCGTGATCTTCTCGCGCGCGTGTGTCCTACGGAGCGTAAATAAACTTGGAGACGAAATTAGATAGCAACAAGTCTTTGTTGTCAGCTGATGCAATAAAAGCGTATATATATTTTTTATCTATTCACACTCATTTATATTGTAATAATTAATATAATTGATTCTTATTTATTTATTTTTTTATTATTCTTTTATCGCGCGGCAATGTGAGTTTTTTGTGATTACTCTTTCGAACGTATCGCGTGAGATGCTCGTCGGAGGATTTAAGCCATGCCATTGTGGCGTTTGCGGATGTTCTCAGCGATTAAAACGCACTTTGCTTACGCGTAAATACATCCAATGCGTCCGTTTCATGACGCACCGCCGTTTTTTTACAGGTAATTTTTACGCGCAACGAGATTACTGGTCGAGATAATGAGCTTCTGCAAAACTCCCGTAGGTGGAGAGTATCACAGAAATCTCGACCGAGTGCGCGAGTTGATTGGTTTCGAAAAAAAAAAAAAAAAAAAAAAAAAAAAAGAAACGAGTTATTCGTTACTACAATCCGCTTGCGTAAACCGGAAACGTCGTCACGTAAGTTAAAAACCAATTTTAAAACGCACATGTTTAACGAAGCTTATTTTCACATTAACATTGAAATTATCTACTCGGATAACGAATATTGACAGTGAGTCACTTAAAGTGTGTCAGATCCTCCGTAACATATCGTTTCGTTTTTTCTTCTCTCTCGCATTAAACCCACCGAGAAATAAATCGCGAGATTTTCCGCAAATGTGACCAACGAATCCGCGCGCAAGAACGGCGTGTCATATTTTTCAATTACGACGTTTATCTCTGAGAAATATATCCGCGGTGTAGTTTTATGCGACCGGACTTAATATTTTGCGCCGGTACATGAATCACGCGAACGACTTCTACAAACGCGCGTCCTTGCCGACGTTAAGTGAGGTTTTCTTTAATGAGTTCCCGTTCGAAATCAAATTGAAAATGTAGTAGAAAAATTCGTTCGGCTTCGACACCGATCACGAAGGAGTTGACATATCTCGGAAGTTTGAACGTCGTGACTGAATAATGTGAGAATTACTGGCGTTGTTGCGTCAACTTTATTATTATCCCGGTTAAGGAAAAATCTCGCACGTCTCACGCGTTTTGTTTTCCGCAATATCCAGAAAAATTTCGCAGTCGATCGAAATAACGGAGGAGTGAAATGCAATTTATTTTGAAGAAAGTTTGTGACGACGTGCGAGATGGAAAAGAAAACCGTCCAGCGTGATGGACGTAGCGAAAACTCTCTTGTTAGTCTTGCGCAACCTTCCGTGAATTACGAAAAGAAACTCGAGCGCGGCGCGCCCGGAGCACGCGCAAGATAGCAATTCCTTCCACACTCCAGTGATCTGGTATTTAGGTGCGCGCCGCGGACCTGCCGCATCGCGCATCGCATCGCATCACGGCCGGTTCGCCATTCTTCAAGGTCACGTCACACACACCGGACCGAGGTCACTGGCGTGGCGAGCGGAAAAAACGGCGTGGTGCGCCGTAAATATCGCAGTTTATGTTTCTCTCTCGTTTGTGATTTTTATATTAAATCGTGCATTTGTGACAAAACGCATTATGCCGAATTTTTTTCCACTCGATTAGCAACTATACACACATATTAAAAATCTGAGTTGCGTTTTATGTAATTAGTGATAAATTTTAGTTTGTTTTTTTGTTTCTCTCTCTCTTTTTCTCGCGAGTAAAATCTGTTTGTGTAACTTGTAAAATAGTATTGACACAATATAGCTCTGTTAAAAGATTTATTATGCTGCATATGCCATTGCAAAAGTCGTAAATTCTGCTCTGAATCTCTTTTTGTAAAAAAAACACAGATATCAGAAAATAACAACAACTTCTTAACTTGACGTTGAAGGAGTGTTTACTTCATTTGTTGTCAGGAAGACTCAAAAGCTTTAAGTTGTTTTGCAAAATTTGCTTTTTGATACTGTTATTTGATTTCTTGTATTTCGTGACACTAATAGAATTCTTAATCAGCTGTTTCTGTATTTTTGTATTTTTACCGTTTTTGTATTTTTTTTTTTATATTATTCTTATATCCCTTTTTTACAATTAAACAATTAAAATTGTGAACTATTTTATACGCGCAAAGTAACGCGAAAATATCACGTGTATCAACATTTTGCGTTAATTAATTCGATGTGCGGTCACGTACGGTAGTTCCACTTCATCGTTCCGGAATTGATTACAGTACAATTTATTGCTAATGATTTTTTTACAGCATTGATCGGCCGATCAAAAAAACGAGATCTGCTAAGAACAACGTCTCGGAATTGATTCTGATCACCATGGCGACTTTGTTCCGTAACGTAAATAGAGATAATGAATCGATCATGGAATGTGTAATCAATGAGCGCGCGCGTGACAGTCTATTACAGGCCGCGCGTATGTACTTACTTCATGGATTCTTAGAGATTTGCGGAGTTACGTGCAGGTATTAACTGTTATCCAGCCTCAGATCGCGTTCGTTTTACCGCAAGAGACACCGACGACGATGCCTACGAATAAGTCGTCACAACTACACGCGTGCAAGAGGAAACTTGATCATCTCGTTCTAAATATTAATGACAATATATAAATTCGATATTTCTTAAAAATCTTCGCACATACGTGAGTATATAAAAACAGAAAATGTGTTACAAAGAAATCTCTATTTTAATATCTCTTTAATGAGAGAGAGCACAACTCTTCTCATAAAAGTAATACAAGATATACTGGAATTAGCGCGCGAGAGAGATTTATAATAATAATGTCGTTGTGAGAAAGGATTAGAGCCGGGGTCCGGCTCACAATGATAGTAACGAGTCATGCTTCGATTGCAGCGGATACCAGACTACAGACTCGCTCTCACCGTTACCGTGAACGCCGTTTGGTAATGCATTCGATAATGCACCGGTGTGTTTTGCCCGCTACTATCCGCATTATATAGGAGCAGGATTCCTGAGGATAGCTGGCAGAGAAAGGGAAGAAAGAGGAGCTACGCGCGAGGGATATACGGTGTATAAAGAAGGTATATCTACAAGCCAACACAGAGGATTAGAAGGAGGATATTGTCGCTCGCGCGCGGCGGAAGAGAAGAGGGAAGGATCGTGTGTAGGAAGGGGAATGACAACAGCCGTGATTATGCAGAAATGCGAGGCGTGGCGTTCGTAAAAAGGTGCCTTAAGTGAAGTCTATATTCGTGGCCGCGCCGCCGATGTTTCGCGTCGATTAGAGAACGCGCGCTTCTGCGAGTTTTGAAATAAATATTTTCACAGAGAATTAACGTAGAACAAATACGAATTAGATGTGGATAATTAAAAAAAAACAAAAACAATGCAAAATAACGCGCCTATTTACCAGAGAATCTTGCATTTTTCAATATTTTTTCACTCTCTTTTCTCGTAAGCAATTTCGACGTAATCGCATATATTTGGGATTCACATTGACATATTTATTAGGTTGTTAAGTTTGTTTTTTATTATGTGACATCTATTTCGACGTCAATGAGGAGAATATAAGCAATATTTCCTTCTAAAAAATTATTTGTATTGTTTCAAGATTAAATAAAAAAAAAAAAAAAGAAAAAAAATAAACATTGAAATTATTCATTTTTGAAATTATTCTACTGATAAATGGTAATTTACAAAGAATAGAATTATCATCTATTTCATGCTTGGTCACGTGACGATCACTCGCTCTTTTTTTGCACTTGTCAGTTTATTGCACATTAAATTACATCGCGTGTATTTTTATTTCTCTATTTGCGTCTCTTGCTATTATGTTCTCAGGTACATTATCTCATATGCGTACTTTTGATGTTGATACTCAAGATGATTTTAACATCTTGTATTTTACATCGCGCATCGGTATCTTGGTATCTCGGAGAACAATAAGAGAATTAGGCCGTCAAATTGACGGGGTGATATAGTGGAGTTATAGTATTTTTCTCTATCTTACGCTTCTCTTGCGAAAAAGCTTAATGTCACGCGTCGTAGTCACATGGCGTCGTAGTTACCATTTCGGAGTGCGATAAGACGCGCGGCGTCATTATCATCATCGCGTTAAGTATTTACATCGCGACGGAAACGCGAAACGCGCATTCTTTCTCGAGCAGCGTTTTACAACATCACGGGAATTAAAAACGCGCGCGGAATCCGGGACGTTGATAAAATATACATATAAAACACATATCGATCGACAAACATCTGAATTACGCGCTCTCTTTTTCGCGAAAAAAAACAAATAAAAACAAACACCACATTCTTTCGTCGTATATATGTACCATATATGATATTTGCTCATTGGTGAGTTCAACGTTAGTTGAGCTAATCGAGCGTAAAACTACACCGAAATGAGATGAGTAGCTGACCTTATTTGCGAACGCATTAATTTTACGACGCTTGAAAAAACATTTAATTAATTTTGAAAGTATCGACAGATGTTTATTCGCCTTTTAAAACTCGGCGTAACTGCACATATAAAAATCTCCGGTTTATGTGTATATATATATTTATTTGTTTATTTATCTATACTTATCTGTTTATGGTCGGTTTCTTCTTCTTTATGTATATTCTTTATGTATATTCTCTCGTTAGTTTTACTGTCGGCTTGATAGTATGCTAATTTACGCTATCACACGCGACGAAGGAGATAGCGTCGATTCAGTGCATTATACATAATATACCTTCCGTTCGTTAAAAGCACCCTCGTGCGCACACGTAGAAAATCAAATTACACGCGCGCGCACGGACGCGTGACTCGTAAATCACGCTTCGATATAAAGAGAGAAAGACAGAGAGAGAGAGAGAGAGAGAGAGAGAGAGAGAGAGAGAGAGAGAAAGAGAAAGAAAGAGAAGAAGCATTGGTCGCGGAAAAGTAGGAGACTTTCATAAATAAGACGACCAACTTTACGGTTAGATCGAACTGGATCGCACAGGTGCGATGTGAGAGATTGCTTTTCATATTATGTAATTTAACGCGACCGTGTTGTTGCGGACATATACATTTATACGAGCACAATTGGACATAGTGAGTTTAGATTCGAGAAAAAGATAAAAGGGAGCATCCGTAGTTCTTTTCACGCGCTATAATTGATTTCGTATGCAAGACACTCCGAAAGACACTCGTGGGAAGAAATGAATGGAATCTGGTTGAACGAGAATAATATCAGGGTGTATATGATTATATTAGCGCCCGATTCTCTTCACTGAGCGTGTGTGTGTGTGTGTAGCGTACATACAAGGAATTGAATCGTAAGAGCGCGTTTTTACATTTTTGTTCTTTTAAATATTTTTTTTTTTAATAAAAAAAACACATTTGTCATTATTATATAAGAAGTGCCTGTTGTAAGTGAGTAGGTTTTATCTTTTACCATATTGTCTACAATTGATTTAACCTTCGTATTGCCCTACTTTATAGATATAAAAGTTCTTTTACACATACACGCGCGCGCGCTACATTTGATGGAATTGCAGCTTCTTCGAGAGTCTCACACGTGTGCGTTTTTATTTTGCTTTCTTAAGTTTAGTGCTACCACATCGAATTTATTACACACACACTCGTCGTATACGATGCTATCTTTTATCCGCTATTTCATTACCACAATCATCATATCATCATCTTAAATCTCTCAATTACTTGATTAGCTCATTAGCTATTACTTGAGAAAAATTGTACTGCAAATTGTATTTTTAATATTTTACAGTGAGCTATGAAACACGCAATTTTTTTCATTGTATATCGTTTTATTTCGTACCAACGTAAAAACAAATTAGAGCAAAGAGAAGTTTAGATGAAAAAAAGAAAGAGAGACAATAAATTTTGCGGTAAGATAGACGAGAAATAGGACTGATCTTCGCGCAAAAAAAATGTAAATCGATCAACGCTCTCTCAGGTAGTTGTCGCAGAAAAAACGTCGTTGTCGCGGTTGCGAAAATCGCGGCTCGGTGCAATGCGGGCCGAACGTGTTTGTTGAACTCCGCGTGTTCCGCAAAGTCGCGAAACCCGTTTGCCAATATCTCGCTCATACCGGAGACAGATAAAGAACCTCTCTTACGCACAGTCGTGTTCCGTGTCCGAATTCCGAGAATTTTGCTCCGCTCTTGCCTCCCCATTCCCTTTCTCGGTTGAATAAAACGTCGGGCGATCAAATCCAGCGCATTAATTACTCTCCGGCGCGTACGTACGTTCCAGCGCGCGCACTTGCACTTAACGCGATCAAATTTCCTCGTACTATTTCAAAACTGTACATATCCCTTTTGTTTGAGCTATTAATTGTATACGCAAGATCGAATTTCTTCACACGCACGAAAGACAAAAAAATCAATACGTGTATTTATTTTTTTAATAAATTGTTTTAAGAAAATTTTTTTAGAAATTTTACAATTTTATTTTGTAACAAATCACGATCTTTAAGATCGTGAAAAATATTTCGCAGTGTTGTTTTTCTTTTTGTAGTAAAACTTGTGCAAAAAATAATTTACGGCGGCGCGTCGCCTTATTAAGGTCGTCTCTCTTCCTGAAAGCGTGTCAATGTCGGCGTATATTCCACTTTATCTCCTCAAACAGGAAAGCATTATTACCCGTTCTAATCGAAACTTTGCCGTTCCAGTTGAGACGCTTAGGTGGGCGCGCGTCCCTTCTAAATAAATGAAAAGCGAAAATCCCATCGAGCCAGGCAAGATCCGGTGCGCTGCGTTCTTTTTTTTCATGCTTCCCATTTTCAATGCTCAATTGTTTGTGTGAATGAAGATAGGACAATTGCGTACAAGTGTGTGTATGTGTGTGTGATCTGATTACGAGCGTAATACGTTGTGATTCATGGAACTGCGTCACTTCACGTTTCGTGGCACCCGTTTTGATGGAATAATCCAATTGTTACTAAAGAGAGAACGTCCTCTCGAAGAACAGCCAGACATGCATCGACGTAAAAACGACAAAAATATCAACTTACGCAACGGTCTTCTCCACAAGCTTGTAAAAATTATTGCAACTAATCGTTTGAAAAATGTTTATTTTGCAACAAAAAACTAGGATCTTACTTTGGTTTTGTCATCGCAAAGTTTATATCCTTGTATTTTAATCACTCGCGTCGAGTGGTCGCGGTTACAGCTTGCATACATAATGTGACACGTTGATTGCGATAATTGCGAGATTCTTATCGAGCGTTTATCGTATAATTGACGCGCGGTGTATATAGACAATTTTGCGAGCTAATTATCAGTCCGTTTCTCCGACACGTACAGAGATTTCTTGAGAGAGAAAGAGAGAGAGAGAGAGAGAAAGACACGCTAAAGCGTTGCCGCTACCGAACGTATATATGTAAAAGATGTGGGAAACTCGCAGACCGATTCTCATATAAGAGAACGTCCTAGTTTCGAATTGTAATTCGCCGTTGTCCTTTTACTTCGCGGCCGACGAATTTCGCGGATGCATCCTCCACTCGTCACCGATGATCGCACGCTTTCTCTCTTGCATCGCGTTGATGTCTCTTCTCTATCGGGCGGAAGAAGGGCGCTAACGTTTTTTACAAGAACACGGAGCTGACATGCAGAGATCGATATATTTAGTAAAAACCTAATCTTCATTAATTATATATCGAATGTAACTACTCACATCGCAGTATTTATTTATATTGTACCTTTATACCTCTCCTAAGCAAATTTTCATTAATTTTATTATTTTTGTGACTTTATTTATTTTTATTATTTTTTTAAATATATAAGTGATCACTTGTATTGTAAATGTTTTGTAACATTAATGTTTACTGGTGCGTATCAGTGCGAAGTGACAATATTTTTCTAATGAAACGCGGCGTTTTATCGGATCTGCATTCGTCACACTTGTTGTTGCATGCTTTCCGTAACGAGATGTATTACACGACGCCGCCACAAAGTACGATTTTGGAGCATGGTGATTCAACTTCTTTCCTTCATCGTGAAGATCGTCGCGTGCATTCTCTCTCGCGACATATAAGGCGTTGATTTCTTCGAGCTTTAAGGACGCGCGATTGATCGTCGTCGTGATTTCAAACAATATGTCTCGCCATTTGTTACAATCGCGCTGCCCACACTGCGCCTATCGCCGCAACACCTGTTATAATCCTCGACGTCGTATAGTTTTAATGCGTTATCGCCACTTTTTTACGACACCTCTCTTTAGCATGACCGACTTTATCTCGCATTTCATTATAAAACAATGAATTTTAATGCGATTAAATTCTGTGCGCGCAGGTAAAAAGGAGGAAAGGAAAAATTGTTTAGAAGTAACGTTTGAATAGCGAGAAACATAGCACGTGAATATTAAAAATCGCAGAATATTTTCGTAACTACGCTAATTTTGTTCGTCACGACGCGAATCCGCTGCGAAACCATTTTTTCTATAGAAATGTTTTTCTAAATTATTACAGTGTTATCGCGCAATTGAACACGGCGCAAGAAAAAATATCTAAAAATACGAAAAATATTTGAAAAATAAAAATTCTTGAAATCGAGAAACTGTTTGAAATTTGAGAAAATCTGTCTTTCCTTCGAACAAAAAAACATACATCAAAATCAGAATTATCGATCAAACTTTTCTCTCGTGTATTTCAAAGTCCGCTCTCATCTAAAATCTTTAATCTTCTCAAGTTTTCATACTTTTGCGCGTTTACTCTCTTCTTATCACGTCTTCTTGAAGTCTTTTGACATCACATCGCGAGAAATCGATACGTTCCTCGACACGACAGTAAACAGAGGATAGCCATTACGTATAAGACGAGCGATGCGACAAGCAGGTAGCATTCAATATAGTGTTTTACGTTCGTGTTGCGCAGTAATACTCGCGCATACGAGTATACCGGGTGTCGTGAGAGCGAAAAAATAATCGGAGAATATCGAAAAATATGACATCAGTCAATTTGTCGATTCTTTCATTTTGCTAAGTTAATAAGCACAAGTTTTGTTTCATCCTTCGCGAAACTAGCGCGTCTTCCACGAAGACATTTTCCGAGATTGCTCGCGCTCGAAACGTTGTACACATCGGTATGTCGCCCGGGATCATGCGATCCGATTGTCGCAACACCGCGTCTCTCAGTTCGTGAAAGTAATTTATTATTACCGCGAGCGAAACAACCGTCGATATATGCGACTACGCGAATTTGACGCACGCACGCATGCTAGAATCGCGCGCGTAAACTTCTCTCTTCTCGAGCATTGCGCGTAACGTGCGTAGATTGCACAAAATACTTCGCGAAACATAAAGGCGGCACATTATCGCGCATTTTTACCGAGCAAACAACAAATTTCTTTCGCGTTTTACTTGTGGCAGACGTGAAATTTTCTATTTCCATCAAAGAGAAAGGGAAGTTCTAAAGTATTCTGCGTGCTCCAGTTCGCGCGCGAACGTTTGTAATCGTCTTATCGCTTCCAAGATTGCGCGACTCGGCATCCCCTTCGAGAGAGCTGTGTGAAACAGTCGCTTAAAACGCTGCTCGCGCCTTGCATGCCGTTCGTTCGCGCGCACGCATTGTGGTATGGCGTGCCTGCGGTGGTATCAGACACAACGACCCGGCCAGAAGCCCCGAAGCTGCACTTTCTAAAGGCCTTCGCGCCGGTTTTGCGGCAGGCTCGTCTATTGCCGGCCACGAGCGCGTTGGCTCCGCGCGTGTCGCGGCGCGACGTTTACTCGCGGGTAAAACCCCCGTGCCGCTCTCGCGGAGATTAGCTCTCGATCCAGCTGTGTGTTGGCTTGTTCGGAGAAAGATGATCCGTGTTTTCGCTCGAAAAACCGGTGTAAGGCCGCAAGCGGCTCGATCGACTCGCGCGCGAGCGCGTGTCTCTGCTTTTTTTGAGCCAAACCGTAGATACACTAGACTGTGTGATGATGCGTCACAATATGTTAAAAGCGATGTTGTCGCATTATGGAATTGAAGAAAGAACGATTATCGAAATTGAAAGTACAACTTGTATCCTCTCCGGTTGCTATCGCACTCGAATTAAGTAGACTCACACCACCTGGCACGACCAACGATTCTGTTGATCAATTACTCTTCCGAGAAGTTAAATCTGTTCGAGAGTTCTCTAATGTGTTTGTGGATTCAACGGTCATCAATTATTCATAACAAAATATAGTTGTCGCAATAGCCTCGAGGATTACATGAGGAAACACCGTCCGCTCGGGGGAGGGAGAGACCGTGTTGCAGACTCGCGACGGCATTTAGTCGTTTCGACATTGCGCATAATCCTCGGTCGCGTAGGAAATGATTTTCTCCATTCGACAAACGCGAAGCTCTCCGCGCTGTTCGCGGCTAAACGTCGCGGCGCGACACGGCCTTCGCGAGCAACAAGCGTGGCGCGTCGCGAGAGAGACGAGGAGGTTCAGAGGTGGAGGATCTAAGACGAATCTTATTTGCAACGAGATGATACCGCGATGCAAGAGAGATGACATTTACAACTTGCGTCGCGGTGTGAATTACTCGACTTGAGGAGAACTGCGAAGAGCAACTGTCGCGCGTGACGTCGCGGACTTGTTCGTCTCCGAGATGCGTCTCTCGTATTATATTATACATGTAATATGTGCGTTCATTTTAAATTGAACTGCGCAAAACAGAAACAAGATTTTTATCTGTTCACATGTTTTTGTTGAGAAGAACGTGAATTAAAGCAGAAAAGCATTCTATAATGACGACAATGCGTAGGTTGTACGAAATTACACGCGGATCTTGCGCAAAAGAAACCGATCGCTTTGAAACGGAAAAAAAAGCACGTATAATTCCTAACGGCGCAATAATAAGAGAGATCGCTAATAGCATTGAAAGGATAAGTTTCGCGACGCGAGAGGATTAGAGGCCGTATAGAAACAAGCGCCGCGCGCTTGGACTCTTATCCGATAATAGAACGCGCGCATTTCGCCGCTCGAGTGGACAATCCATCACGTATCAATAGAATCAACGATCGATCTCTCTCTCTCTCATTCTTTCTGCGTATATATTCCTTAAAACTGCCCACGAACTAACCACGTACAAAAAGCTTTTCTTACGAGAAGATAAAGATTTGCGTTCTTGGGATTGAAGAGATGTATAAAAAAATAAATCGAAGAAAGGGAAAAGAAGATAGGAGATTTTAGAGCTTAGGAATTCAAAACACGATTTATATCAGCGTTTATCGGCATCGATTCTCCGATATTATCTTTTTGATAGAGTGTCTTAAAATTATTTTCTTCTAATTTGACGTCGACAGATAATTCCTGTCGTCGCTTTTCATCGACGACGGAGCTATCGTTCGGAGCTTCGTGTAACGAATATTGAGCGTATCGTCGAGGATGAATGAGAAACGGAGAGAAGAGATGGGTGCATGCCGCTTCCGCGTTTCTCCTCAAGTACGTAAATCTTGTCGCGATTCGCGCGAACACTATTGCAGCGCGTTGTAGCGATTCGCTCGCACGAAGGAATTTTCGTTGCCGGGAAACCGACAACGCGACGCCGGACGCTATTATAATACCGCCACTATCACAATAGCGAGAGGTATTTCCTCTAAGAGTACGCACTTTATTCTTTCCTCTTTTCTCCCTCCTTGCCCGCATGGCAAAGTGATGCCTCCAAGGCAGCGACGTACGTCTTTTTCAAGGAAAGTCAGTACGCGTGTATGAATAAAATTACAAGAACGATTAGTTTCTATTGAATTTTGTGTTTTTCTGCGTTAAATACAGGTGTTAAACTTGAAATCTGAGAGAAAGGTATTTTAACAAACAAGAAAAGTTCGAATTAAAATCAAAAGTCCGGCAAGGAATCTCAAATCGTTGTGTTCAGTCTTTAATGACATCATTTGACACAAAATAAAATTACTAAATTTGTCATTGGCTCGATTTTCAGTCCGATTTTTTAATTATTGTTTCAAAGTTCGAATTAAACTTATTCACGCTTACGTGTAACGTCGGAATTTCGTCGGCGTCAAACAACATAACAGATATACCGGTATTTCGCCGTGGCAACGCGTTAAATTTACTTTCACCGACCGAATCGTATGTGTAGGTCTCTCTCTTTCTCTCAGCTATGCGAGATTATCTATACAAAAAGTACGAGCGATTGTCGCACGAACCTCCGTGAGAGTTCATTTCCGTGATACGGTAGGCAATTATGTTTGGAGGAACGCAACAAGTCCCTTCGAAAGGGGCCGAAGACCTCGGATTAAAATCGACCGATTGTAGCGACACGATTGTTTCGCGAATTGCTCGATGAAAGTATACGCAAATTCGCACGGAGATTTATATGTTCGCGCAACACTCGTTGTAACACGCTACGCTAATTCGTACGGAAAATGTCCGGCAAGTGTAAAATATCACTTTCAATTCCTTTCCCGGAACGCAACGACCGCAGGATTTTTACGTCGCGCAAACTTTGAGCTGCGAATATCGCATCAGCTGAATCTTAAACTTCTTGGTATTTTTTTATGCGAATTGAGAGTTGTAAAACTTCGAAGCGAATGTGGAGAAGAAAATTATATTGCGCGAATCTGAAAAATCAACGTCTAAAAATGGCGTCAATTAACGTATTCGAATGTTAGTCGAGATGTGAAGTGAATCTTTTTTTGATTTTTTTTTCATTTTTTGTTTGAATGATCGGCTTGTGCAACAAGTTCCGATATCTGTGCAGTCATATTTTTCTAGTTGGAAAAGCAACAACAAAAAGTCGAATATATATATTTCTAGTATATTACTTTTATTGATTCGGTCATCTCTTTAAGCGAGTGAAGCGTGGTGGTTTATTGTAGTTCACTATATTTTTAAACGTGATAGTTTGTTATATCAACTTTCGACTAACAGGTGCAACGAGAATGTTAGATCGTCGGAATGACGACCTCGATGACGTTACAACGATTTCAATGATAATAAGAGAAGAATTCTATTTGTTATCTAAGTCCTTCTACTGTACAGGTATTTGTATCGGCAAATAAAAGATAAAAGAGGCGAAGATATTTCAAATTCAAATACATATATATATGTATATATATAGATTACGGCAAAACATTGTATTGTAAAGATTACGCGAAAAATCAATGAATTTGTGGAATTAATTTCTTAGTACATAGACTAAAAAAAATTAAAATAACATACGTACACATAACATATGTATATAAATTTTTGTATCTATATAAATATGTTTAGAAAAGATCTCACGGCAAGAGATACTCTCTCTCTCTCTCTCTCTCTCTCTCTTCGGTAAGTTATCAGCTCATCAGAGAGAAAGTAATCTGTGAAATACCGAACATAGTTTTGCCGGAATCCTGAGTTATTAGTTCTGCACATACCAACTGGTCACAGATCGCTCTGTGTAAAATATATTAAATGTGTACATTTAAAAAAAAAGATATGACGTAGAAGATAAGTAGAAATGTCACATTAGTGGCAAAAAATAAAATCCACCACTCAATTCACTATCTCAATAAAATTAACTCTTTAAAAATCGTTTGATCGACTCTGAAACTTCGATCTCATTACACACATTATATTTGTTCGAAAAAAAATGATCTCAGAGATCTTTTACTCGTATATTGCATTTATCAATTTATCGCGCTGTTAATTTCGCATTGAGACAAAAATGTTTCGTTCTCATTTATATCGCAAGAGTGAGAACTCTGTTTTTTTTTTTTTTTTTTCGGAATGTTGAAGAAAAAACAAAAACCTCATCAGATTTGTGCTTGACGAATTAAATGAAACTCACCCTTATGCCTGCGCCACTGCCTGTAGAGAAGCGCGGCGACCGCGAGCAGAAGAATCGTCGTCAGAAACGTCCCGATCACGGCTCCGGCCACGCTGCCTGCCCCGAAGCAGGTATCCTGCGCCGCTGCGTCCTCCATGGTTCGCTCAGGTCCGCCTCTCGCACATATTCTCGCGCGGGTTCAACCGGTCGCGGCGTTCTCGCCGCCGCGACTTGCCTCCGCGACTCGCTCTCTCGCTCGTTTTTTTCTCTCTCTCTCTCTCTCTCTCTCTCTCTTCTTTCCGTATCGTCAATTTGTTCGCATAGTTCCGCGCGCGCGTGTAGACCGAAATTCCGAAACGACGAAGCGGAACGACGACGATTGCGCCTATATACACTCCGGTTCACTTTATATCTGTATATGTAATTTTTTTTCTCTTCTTGCTTTCGTTTTTCTCTCGTTCTCGCGACGATGTAGTTCGAAAACGCGTCAGGAATAATCGATAACGATCTCTTGTTGATATATTGAAATCACGTGTGATTGTTTCGATAATTATCGCGAGGTCGCGTCGCAATTTTAAATGCAACAGCGCCGAGCGCGCGACGTTTTTTCTCGCGCAACGCAAAGTGCGTCGCAGACGGCGCAAAAGTCCGATGATGTCGGCCGATTTCTCGCGTTACCGCGGCGACGACGGAAGCAGACACGAATTCTTTTGACAGATTTTCTCTCCGCCACCACACCGGCTTAAAACCGACAAGATGGTTCGTTTTTTACGACCGGAAGAGAATAAGTACTCCTAGATATTTGATACTATCCGCGCTCTCAACTTTCAGTCCTGACATTGTCAACTCGACGAGACATTTTATTCACGAGTGCGATTTTCACAAACGCGCCTGCTCGCGCGCGAGTTTCTCACGTCACGGTAAAAAAAAAAAAAAAAAGATCATCCATCTGCGCGCACCTCCTGACCGCCGTAACGTCGCGCAATGCACTGACGAAGCCGCGAAGCGAGTAAAACAGGTAGGCCAGCAACAGGTGCTTCTGACTCTTGCGCCGGAGAGGTGGAAGAGATTGTTGATGCTTCTCAGTCAGTGATCAGGGGCGACTCTAGGATGCGTGTCCGAATGGAAATAATCGGGGCGCGGAAGAAAAGAAGATTCTCAGTGAACTTAAATTTATCATTGAATTTCTCGATGTGTCAACATTTATTTTCACTATTCTTGAAAGAACAGAAAGAAAATTAAAAGAGATATTCTGTAACTTGTTGCATTTTGTCTTTACAAAATGTATAAATTATACATGCTTGTTATACCACCAAAAAGATTTTATCTTCTTAAAAAAAGATTGATGAAAAAGGCATATCAATTACACACGCGTTATATTTTTCACATATGTACATAAAAACAATTACTCCACTCAAACTCAATTTCTTATTTTTCTCTAACAAAATGTAATTCATAGAGAAACATTATTATTATATTATATACAAATCTTTCTCTAGAAAAATTATTCTGCAAAATCGATTTTAGCAATCCTGGGCTCATATATAAGCATAATTTTACAGAACGAATCAAAATTATGTTTTATACGAATGAAATAATATCGAAAATCGGAACGAAATCGCTTGTTTATTTGCAATTGGTTGATCTCCTACTATATTATTTTTTCTTTATTTTCTACAGACTAAAAGGAAGCTTGAGAGCGGCCATGAACGCTTCTACATGTATTTCTCATTCTAGCGCCACAATGTGCACGTTTATGTGCACGTAACTACGTTGTCATGTTATTTGATTTCGTTTCATGGTATGTGCATGAGTTATTTGGTTTTCTTCCGCACTATGTCCATACACACACACACACACAAACACAATTTATAGATATCACCACCATAATTATATAAAGATAGCGAATAAAGACAATCACAATATGTAATTATCTTTTGCGTAATTATCTCTCATGTAATTATCTCCATTGGAAATCAGTGCGGTTGATATATGCGGACATTACGCATGCAAGAATTGTTCCTTTTAGCTACATTATTGTATATACTTTATATTTTTATTACTTTTATTACTGTCCAAGAATTCATGTACAAATTACTTATGAATTCTTGATATTAATAAAAATAATAAAATCTTCCAGAAAATAATTTTGTAAAACAATAAGTTTAAAATAAAAATACGCACAACATTTATATACTATAGATAGAGAAGATAAGAAAAGTTGTTGCTAAAAAGAACAAGTAGCAAAATTTGATTTTGTGACTTATGTTTGTGCGGTCCCTTCGTTGTCCATCGATGTATCTTCTTCTGCAACTTTTGGTCCCTCTCGGAAGTAGCTCCAGTCTTTGCGTCGTTCCATGTCGTAGCACTTTTTTCACTCGCAACGCGGAAGACGCGAAATATATACACACACGCG
>QVOB01027320.1:0-19570 GCA_014839585.1 Pseudomyrmex concolor | reverse complement strand
TCGCGGTTGCCGCATTATTATCGATCTCGACGCAAGGATGAAAAACGTCCGCATGAACGACAAGAAGGGCACGCGGAAAAAATTAATACCGACGCTATTAACTTCGAATAACGAAATTCCGGTAAAACGAACGTAAAAATGTTCGCCGATAAATTTCATGTGCATAACTCTCGAGTGAATTATAATTGCAAATCTGGATTTACGGAAAAAAACCTTGAATTTATTTCCGCGCGACGCAGTATTCAGAAAATAAAATATTTCAAGACAAATATAACGCGCTGAGAGATATTTTGATCTTTTCGGCAACGGGATGTTTTCGCGCGCTGAGATTGCCTCATTAAACACGTAAGAAACCGGTCGCGCAATTTAAAGCGCAAATTTAACGACTTGACGGTCAAGTCCATTGAACACTTCGAGTCCGTGATGCGAACGATCAAGTGATGTATGACAAGGCGTGTCTGGAAAGTATGTAATTGTCAAGAGAATTTGCGAGGGAACTGATGCTCCATCAGTTCGCCGTCCGAAGGCGATTTTCCAAAACATCTCATACTTCACGATCTATCGCAAAATATCTAACTGTCGGATCTCTTGCTCTGTTGACTGAGTCACATGAGATTGCGAATGCGAAGTTACAGGCGGTGTGTTTTAACATATGTGACTAGAAAGAAAGCAATTTTAATAAACAAATAAAACAGGTAAAATAATTGAGATTACATTGTTCATTATTTCCAGATTAAATGATTTAAAAACGATTTGTATTGTGTATTGATAACACACATAGTAGACATTGTTCAATAATTTATCGACACAAACGATCACCATTGAAAATATACTTTGTCTCGCTTTTTCCCTTCGACCTACGTAATTTAATACAATTAATGACCGCACCTGTATGGCCTTGATCGCGAGTGATTGTCGATCGATATATATCGAATACCGCATCGAAATTGCGACAGAAAGAATTCAACGGGAATGTCGTTTGACGTAACCGACGTCGTGATTGTTGCGTGACGCTGCATTGGTGCGGTTGTCGGAAACGTACATATGTACATACTTTGCAGGTGCATTGCGGATTTAAATATTTCATGTCGCAATATGCAAGACATAAGCGGTAACATGTAAGGACGCATTCAAGCGTTTCATACGTCGGTTTCTTTCCAGACTTTATAATAAAAAACATAATTTACACGGTACAAATATCGCAATTCCTAATGTCCTAATTTTTCTTATCATATGTTTAATGCAACAATTCTCATAATAATTTGCAATTGAGTAAACAAATTGTAATGCACCAATTAAGTGTTTTTAGAAAAACTATAAATAAAATATGTGAACATACATATATATTTACAATAAATAAATTACGTCTTTCCTCTTTTGCTTCCAATTATTCCGCTTATTCGTATTTGCGGCGTTGAGCGCGCTTCGCAATTACAGTACGCCAAGCTGCATAACATGCAAATTTGCTTAACGCCGCGCGCCGCGGTATATCAAATCCGAAAATCCATTAAGCTATGTGTCGTCGCAAATTCTGGCGTAGACCATCGAAAAATCATTGCTCGCCATACTTCGTTAGGCGCGTTAGTCAGCGCCGCGACGCATGTAGAAATTTTAATATCCGGTCTTGTCATATTCCACTTTCCACACGACAAGTTGCTGCCCGTCGGCGACACGTGCGTCTCATGATAAAAAAGATTTTCGCCGAGCAATACACCTCTATCTCTCTCTCGGCGAACTCCCGATAGAAGAGAGCGCACACAACTTCGTTAATTAACGTTAATTGGTAGGTCTGATGTGATAAACGTGTGACGCGCAGCCACACGCCGTAAAGTCCCATAAATATTTGTTAGCTTCGGAATTCATAGAGGGAGAGAGAAGATGCCCGCATCTTCGTGATATATGATATATGACGAAGCTATAAATATGATACGGGAACAATTGTCGAACTTACGACTTAATGAAGAATAACGACTTCTGTCTTAGAACGCGTTAGTCTAAATTATTTTTCAGTTATTTTTCAAGTAAATATTTTTTACATGTATCAAAAAATGTCAGAACTTCTTAGTTTTTTTATCCCATCACAAAGACTAACTATGTATCATTATTCAAAGAAGTTGAATCGATCGCGCATGACCTTGCGTCATTTCGCAACCTTAGCAGAAATTGCAAACACAATGTCATGGATGTTATACGTGCACGTAAAGGTCTGTGAAATAATAGCCGCAATTCTAAGTTTTTTTTGCATGAGTCAAGACGGCCGATTGCCATCATCGGAGCGAGTCGTTAAATTGCTTCCGCAATTTGTTTCGAATTTTTTTTTATTTTCAAGAAAATAGTTCAAATTTTCACTACTTATATACGCGCGCGTGTGAGAAGTCACAATCAGTGAGCATCAGTGCGTTCGTGTATATATTTATATCCGCGTGAAACGATTCGCGAGAACTTGTGAACTGCTTTGCCCGGCGTGCAAATAAATGAAACTAATATTCGAACACGATACCGACAAATATTTATACAAGAATATTAATCCGAGACGTGACAATGATCGGTTTTTATATTAGTAATGATTCAGAGACACGATAAAATTCACGACTAGCCGAGTGGCAGTAATTTGACACTTGATGAGCACGGACTATTTGAACATGCGTGATAGACAGAAATCCTTTGTAGGCTCCCGAGATTAAAAAGATGTTGCGATTATAGAATCACGTGATTGTGAATCACAAGTTGCTCTTTACGACACGGTTAATTATGTCGACTGTCATAACATCAGCTGAGGAATATATATTTATAGCGTTGCCTCAGCAAATCTCGATTACGAAAACGTGTCTTTGTACCTGATACACAGAGATTCAGAAGAGAAGATTTCTTGTATCACGTTTTATTATATTCATATACTTACACGTTCTACACGTTTTTTTACGTTCCCGTTATGTATTCGATCTCTTAACTTTAGCGTATCAAAACAGTGACTTCGTTCGACTTGATTCTTGCAAATGTCCGCAATAAGCACGTTGGAATATAATTAAAAGCGCGAAACAAATATTATACGATAGACGAAGCGTAACATCACGCACGAATTGATTCAAATAATGAGTGAGAAGTAAGCGGTTGTTAATTAATTAATTAATTAATTGAGGATCAGCCCTCTGCTCGTGAACGTTATCAGATCGGCTCCCTTTGTCGGGAGTGAGTCAAACAACAATAATTTCTGACACCTTTCCTTCAAGAGCAAAATGTCAAAATCTAGATTCACGCAATATCATATATTAAAAGCGAACTCGCTATGTAACGACTCATTGCATTTTGCATTAATTTAATAGTACGACTTAAAAACACGTCTCTTTGTACACGCTTTGAAAGAGAAATCAATTTCCGAGTTTATACGCACGACTCGTCAACTGCGCTAAAGTTCGTTACATGTATCGGGAATATTAATTACCACCCTGCACATCACAGCAATATTAAAGCTTGCGTGCGAGAGCGCTTGATGATGTTTCAAATATTTCTGGGAAATTACATATTTCAAGATTATCTCGTCTTTACACAAGACCTCAAAGACCTGAATTTTTATTTCTTTGAAAAAAAGTATTATAGAGATCAAAAGTCTATTAGACGGATATATCGCGACCGGGAACGTGTTTTTATTTATATTACTTCTCTCGAATTACTTCCAAACGAGGTGTGTACAGGTGTTCGTAACGGACACCCTCCTCCTCGCCGAAATTATCGAGAACAGCCTACGCGCGCCCGAATAATATCGACGAATTATGTCGATAATGGAACGAGAATAGTTAGCACACGGTAAAAATTTTCGATTGGCCGTGGGGGTCAACGATTGGTCGATCAAGTTCAGCAGCCAGTTAAGCCGACAGTTAGCCTGCTGTCGTCTGGCTAACGACTTAATGACGGGAATTCACCACTTACGAGTTCCTCTTTTTCTCCCTCCCATCCTCTCCCGTTCTGTCTTCGTTCCTCTTTTGTTCGCAATTTATTTTCTCTCTTTTTGTCGGCAATACTATTCGCGTAAAACAACGCGGTCGACGGACCGGTAACAATGTCGGAAATTAGTCGGCGCTTAAACAGGATCGTCATTAACCTTTATTGTGCGGCAACCAACTAGCTATTGTCGGAAGAAGTAAATTCAAGCAAATACCCGCCTTCAATGCGTGCACGTGAAAAGTGAGACAGAAACGATTTTTGTTTTTTATTTAATACTTCCTCCTGCGCAAACAGATTTTATAGTTTGCGCACTTTTACATTCTCATCGAGAATAATGATATCGCTTCTTCGTTATTTTTGGAAAATGACACATTACAAGGCACATATCACGCTTTGAAGATAATTGTAGTGATGAATATATTCCGAGTGGACGCAATGATGTAACAAAAAAAACCGCAACGCGTTTTTCCTCGCTTTTTTTACATATTATCACAAGGTTACCTGTTATCTTACATCTATATAAGACTTGCTCTTATGTAACGTAATATCACGCGAAGACAAGTTCTTGCACATTGATTTACGTAAATAAATATATTTGTTATTTTATTCTGTCAAAGTCGCACGAAAGAGCTTTCTTTCGATGAATAGTTCTAGTACGTTTTATTGCTTTTCGGTTTCGGCGCCGTTAAGTGAATCGAACTGTCGGACAGGTTGGCGCGTGAAGATATCATCTCGAACGCTATCATCTACAGCACATTAACTTAAAGTTTAGCTTCATCCGACGATAACAATCTAATCTTTCCTTAGGATCCGACGTGCTTCAACGGGTATATCAGGCAATATTACAACCATATCTTGAATGATATTCAATTACTTGTAAATTGCTGATTCAGACAGTTTTTCAGATATCGCGAATCATCTTCCTAAATATTACACATAAGTGCTTTTTATATCACTACTGAAGATTTATTTTCGCTCATATTTTTTTTATTATTTCTGTGAATCAATTTTTCTTCCTCCGACCATCAATTAGAACAAAACAACATGTCACCACACGTAATTTACCTGTTGAAATCTTCATGCTCGCGTGCTATAGCGCTAAAGATGCCGAGCAATTCTTTACGTAATATTACTCTTCCTTCCCATTTTCGTAGACAATGGCAAAACGGACACATTCGTGGCTAAGATCTTGACGAACGCTCATGAAAATTTCAAATCCTCGTGTTCTTTTCTTTTTTTCTTTAAAGTGCATTTTTAAAAATTCTACTTCAAGTGAATGGTGCAGTAAATTGTATGTGAATTTATGCGCAAAATGGACGTAAGTACTATTTGTTGATTTGCACAATTGAGTATATTATTAAACAACTGGCAATGATATCTATCCACAGTGGAATATTTATTTTTACGTATTATTTCTAGTCATTCGTTGAGGGCAAGGTTCATACGTTGCAATGGCCGGACTATCTTGTTATCGGCGTAATTATGTCATTCTCCGTCATTGTCGGGATATATTATCGATTCAGCGGTGGTCGACAACAGTCAGCTGCGGTCAGTTAAAAAAAAAAAACTCAATTTCTAATTAATGAATATCAATTCGCAAATTAAACCTATCATAGCGACAATCCGCACAAATCACGTCGATACGTATCGTACAATCTCGTTTCGCGATGAATAGTTTCATGCGTGTAAATTGTCAACTATTAGCAAGAGAAGCTAATAATTGCAGTCAATTTACCAAATGACCGACGTGTTAATATTTGCACTATTGTTTCGATCTGATCTAATCCGACGAGAATTTCCGATCGGTCGCGCATAATAAATGTGTGTCGAACAGATTTCTCTCGACAAAGTTTTCGTGACGCAATCGACGCTGATTAACATGATAATTAAAATCGACAGGAATACTTTAACGCGAACAACTCGATGGGTATCCTACCTCTTTCGATCGCCATGATGGCTTCTCAAATATCGGCAATCACCATGCTCGGAATGAGCGGGGAGGCTTATATTCGCGGTCTGTTCGTCATGTTGCTGTACACCAACGGTATTTTCGTCGTGCCGCTTATTGCCGTTTTATATCTACCAGTATACTTCGAGTTGAAGGTCGTGAGCATCTACGAGGTAATTGCCGGACGAGAAGCATTCGAGAAGTATCACGTATCAAAGTGTCTATAAGCAACTAGCTAGATTTTATTTTTAAATCGCGATTTCTTTTCCGTAAATCTAGCTTTATTTATTCACAGTATCTGGAAAAGCGATTTGGATTGTATATACGATTAATGGTGAGCGCGGCTAATTTCATCGAGACGATGTTATTGACCGGCGTGATGTTGTACGCTCCTTCCATAGCTCTCGAAGTCACGACAGGCCTGTCCAGTATCATGAGCATTTTGATACTCGCCGGAATCTGCACATTCTACTCAACCATAGGAGGCATCAAAGCAGTTTTGGTCACTGATATTTTTCAAGGCTTGCTCATGATCATTTCTCTCTCCGTTATTATCTTTATCGTTGTCGTAAACACCGACGACGGAATTGCAGGTGTCTGGCGTATCGCGCAGGAAGGAAACCGTTTTGATTTTTCCCAGTAAGTTACTCTTCTGATTGTGTTATAAAAAAATATTATTGTATAATATAAAAAAATATTTTCATGCAAGCACACTTCAAAGAAGTAAAAATTTGTTTCGAAATACTCGTTTTATACAAAAAAAACGTCATTCAAATCAAATCAGCGTCGTACAATTCATAAGATTGTATTTTTTATTTAGCTTCAGTTTGGATCCAACCGTTCGATATACGTGGTGGTCTCTAATAATTGGCGGAGGCGCAGTATGCACGTCATTTATTGCGGTAAATCAAGTGCAAGTCCAACGTTTAATGACCGTTAAGTACGTTAGCAAAATTGTCTGTTTTTAAATTGAGTTTTCTTACACCAAACACACGGTGCATTGCAACGTTCATTCTTCTATTTCTACAGGAACGTAAAGGTGGCTACAAACGCTCTGTTTCTGTGCGGTCCCTTCATCCTGCTAATAGGTTTCTTAACGTGCTTCACCGGGATAATTCTTTACGCGGTTTACCACAATTGCGATCCCGTGGCTTCCGGAAAAATCACGAATTACGACGAGTTACTGACGTACTTCATTGCGGAGAGATTGTCACCCGGTGTGGTCGGCCTCATCGTTTCCGGTATCTTCAGTGCGAGTCTGAGCACGATTTCCGCCATGATGAACTCGCTGGCCGCGGTGGCGCTCGAGGATTACGTGAAGCCGTTGCATCGAAAATTCGGAGTAGAATTTTCCGACAACAAAGCCGCCTTCACGGCCAAGGCTCTCACCGTTATGAACGGCGTTATTTGTTTGTTCTTGGCGCTGCTGGCGAAAACGATGGGCACGCTGATTTCCGTCGGTCTCAGCATTCACGGAGCCGTCGGCGGGCCGATTCTCGGCATCTTCACTCTCGGAATGTTCAGTGAAAGTGCCAACGAGATAGGAACCATTATTGGCATGATTACAGCGTTGATCGTTTGCTTATCGGCCACTTTCGGGCCGAAGCCACCTGTTCCGGCGCTATCAGTGTCGGTCGAAGGTTGTGCCAACTCTACAGAACTGATGCTTGCCGAACAAATGATGTCTAACAGGTAAGACATCACCAAAAAAAATGTTATTCAAGATAAATCATTGACGCAAAATGTAAGAAATTCATTTAATTACTTAAATCAATTAATTTAGTTAATTTACATGATTGATGACAACGATTAAGATAGATTAAAAAATTCTGTTTCTTTTGTTGTGTTTTCAATTATTGAATTTGATTATTGTATCTCTGATTGTGTCTCGTGGTAAATCGATAAAAATTTCAAACTCTCGTTTATCGTGCTTCAGTAGGTTTATAACGGTGCATTTCCTTCTACTGAAAGTTTCAACTTCAGAGCGCGCCATGCTTATCCCCGATAGTACTGCAATGCTCTCATGTGAGAGCACTGCGGTATCTATCGGGAATAAATGCGATACGGATTTACGATTGGCGGCCGTTTATCTCGCTCGTCGTAGATCGACGAATCGACCGAACATAAATTTATCTTAGCCGCGGGAAACAGATAACGGAGAAAGAACGTATCCGGAACCGCGCACGCGGCGCACGATGATTAGAATATGACTTATCGTGTTGTGCTGCATAAACACACCACCGCCACAGTATAAATCGCTACTCTTCGAAAATTCGCAACGCATCGAATGTTACGTTGCGCACGCGGAGTGTCATGTTCGTGCCCTGACGTAATTAGCTGCAAGTTAAGCGCTACTTCTCAATTTCTTTCACGCTTGGCGCTTTCTCATGAACGATAAACTCGCCATTCGGCATTTCCCACGGTAAATAACGCTAATTGCACCGTTAATAAACTGAAATTACGGTTGTCTCCGTGGAATCCTCGCTTGCGCCGTTAATAGTGGGATTAGATATGTTATTGCTTTCTCTTTGTCGGCGAGAGAATTTGTGTGAATTGACGGCTTCATTTTAATGATGCAATCAATTGCAAAAAGAGGGTAAAGACAGACAAGCTGATATAATTGACATGGCCTCGATTATATTAGATAATAATAAATGCATTTATCGTGTAAATTTCAGCGCAAAAATTTTTATCGTTAAATGTTTTATTAATTAAATATTTTATTAAGTGAATATTACAAGTAAATTATTAAAATACTTTCAAAAATTCTTTTGTATTTAAAATTATACATATCCTCTTTTTCAATCGTGATTTATCACATAATATTTAAGATATTTTAATTACAATACGTGTTTCATAATTCGTTTATTTTTATTGTTGCAGTACCATAGAAGAGGATACGTCGTACTTCTATTTATACCGTATTTCCTACTTGTGGTACAATCCCATAGGACTGACAATTACTTTAGTGGTAGGATATACAGCAAGCTTAATAGTACGACGCATTCAACGCGGAAACAATATCGAACACGACCCAAGTTTGTTTGTGCCATTTGTGGCAGCCAGAATTAGGCGGCGACGCCAGGACGCACAGAAAACCACGAACAGTCAGATCTTCGTGCTGGAACCTAGTCACGTAAGATGATAACACGAATGATCAATGATTGTGTTATTGATTACTAATGTCAGATATTACATCGAATCAAATCGAGAGCATTTCAAGCGATATGTTTATGCCGCTCGACATTCTGTAACAGAGTGACCGACTCTATGATTATAAAAATTATAGACCAAAAAGAAATTTCTATATTACAACAATTTCTTCGACAAAGCATATTATTACATAAGCTTTTATTAAATATCATCACCGTTATCAATAGATCAGTAAAAAGTCTTGTCGATAAAAACAATATTATTCATATTGAATAATATTTTTATAGTTACTTATATATTGCATGTATATATATATATATATATAACAAATCTGTATTCCTCATTAAATAAAATGTTGACATTTACAGCATTTATTTTTAACATCGACATATCGATAATAAAATTGACGTTTACATAATATTATTAAAAATTATATTATTAAAAATTTATAAACGACACACAGACTAGCTTTTGTTCTGCGAAAAGATCTTCATGTTCATCGATTTATGCTGTTATGGCTACGATGCTATTATTCAATTATAAAACGAGTGAAAACCTGTCCGCAAACCGACGACGGGGTGCGCATACGTTGACGAACGTCGGGTAAGTTCGAACAAAATTTGCGCGTAACAGTTTTTCGTACGGGGACCGCACGTTTCTGCATTAATTTGCAATTTAACGAGCGCCAATTGGCGGAAAGGGTGGGGTGCGAGGCGATAAACGCGAGCATGTGAGTTGATTCGACGACGAACCGGCGATTTAAACGGACCGATTCTGTTTAAATTGCGTTGCCGCCGAAATTGGCGCGACTTATCTCGTAATCGTCGACGGCCAATTACTTCGTCCAGCACGAGCAGGCATTTAATTCGTTTAATCGAGGTTCATCTGCGCATCGGGACGTTGTTGCCCCCTGCATCGCGCATGATTGGATGGTGAAAGAAAGAAGCAGTAATTACATACGTTCACGGCAACTTGAGAATTGCCGGTGAATTACTCTGATGAATTTTTTACAGAATATGTTTTCTTTGATTAAAAAAAAATTTAATTTCGTGACGATAGCAAATTTCGAAGTGTAAATTTGGATAAGACGAAACAAGTCTTGTGCAAAAACATTTGATCTATTCGTGTGTATCTTGTGTGTTTTATAAAACAATAAAATATCTTTCGTTCTTTCACAATTAACACACATGTACGTAAAATTAACGTTATTAGATAAAGTTTATGCTGTAAATTTAAATTATTTATGCGGTGATACACACAGCAAAATCTTTAACAATCAGCTCACGCTTGGAATAACGAGATGCACGTCTCAATGTAAATCCCACCGATCGAAACATAAACCAATTTTCACCGCACACAGTCTTGTCCGGAACTTATCATTCCGATCTGTACACAGAAGACTCGCCGCTATCGCGCGCGCATCTCATTGCATTTTTACGATGACTAAACTCGCAGCGTCGCGGTTGAGACCGGTCTCGAGAAGGACGCGCATCGAGAATAAGCGAGAGGACGATACCCATAGAAATGCGCATACGTACAATGGTCGGAACTTTCGTCCCACCCCCGTCCACCCTTACAGAGTTGCATTTGAAATTGAAATTACGGACCCAGGCTTCATACCTCGACACTCTACCGCGTCCGATCTTGATTATCGACGCGTTCCCGTTATTTTTTTTTTTTTTTTCTCGTTCTTCCTCTCCTCTCCCGGGCGGCCTCTCCTTTTTTTCTGTCCATCCATCCGCGCTGCTCGCGCGAATGCGTGAATATGCATGAGTTGTCTGGCGCGCGGCCAAGACGAATTTCAAAGCAGAAAATCCTGCCGACCGGTTCATTCATCGGCGCGACCGGATGTGTTTACTCTCGAGGGAAGGGTAACTCTCTGAAGCCTTTCCATGGTTGTATTTATTTAGGATTCTACAATGGATTGCGGTAAAGCGTTGTCTCTCTACGTGAATCACGTGGAAATGGCGCATAATTAATATTTTTATTCCGAATGTGTGCTATCGATATGTGACATGTTTGGTAAATGCGAAAAATGTGTTGAATTTCGAGAACAAAAACCAATGAGATTATTCTAGATATAGGATATTTCGCATTGAAAGGACAAAGCTGTCGATAATAAAAAACAATTGCGAGTCGCTATAAAGCTCACCGACATCGTTGCTGCAACATATTTTCAATTTTGAGAAAACGACTGCGAGTCTCGCAGTATAGTCGTTGCAATAAAAAAAAATTCGTACCTCGTGCCGGATTTCCAAGTCTCGCGCAATAACCTATGCAAAAGACAGTCTGTACTACGCGATGTAGACTCCGCGCAGAATTCAGCGATGCAACCGATCCATGCATTATAGGAAATACGATATTCATCTCGTGTCAAGATCCACGGTTGCGGCAAAATGAACGGAAAACGGCTTGTAAGAACTAAAAGTTCTCATATGTTACACATGTTGCTTTATGTATATTTAAAAATCAACGAAATCAATAATTAGATTTATTATGTAAAATTCACGTAAAGCTTTTACGTAGATTATTTTTGGATAAATTAATCTATCTAGTAAAAATAGAGAACCCTTGTAACTTCTCGTAACAATATTTAAAATGTTAAACCTTTGAAAATCCTTTAGTAAATATATATGTGCATTTTTTCTTCTCCCTTCACTTTCTTTCTCTCTCTCTCTCTCTCTCTCTCTCTCTTTCTTTCTTTCAACTCTTTTGAAGTTTTACGTTGCTCCTGCAAATTCCGCAAACGAAGCTACAATATTTTCTGTCTTTTACCTGGGATCGAAGCCCACAATCGGCGCGTTATTGGTCGAAGGCTAGGTCGAAGGCGCGTTATTACGGAAAAGTGCCCCAGGGTCTTGGCTGCAGCGGACGGCGCAAGTTACGGGATGGTCAGTTGCCGTGCCCCACAGCGGGCCCTTCCTGCCGATTTAACTGCAAAACCTCCCGGCTCTTATCTCGGGTTTAAGTGCAGCTTGCAACTCGCCACCGTGTCCCGTGATCGGCTGTTCGTAACAGCGGCGGTAGAAGAGAAGCCGTGTGAAATGATGGCTACCGGGAAGAACGCGGCGCAGGGGCGGATTTAATGCGCCACGAGCGATCTCAAATTGACTTGTAAAACAGAAAGAATAAATCGCGAATATTGATTTCCCACCCTTTCAAATATAGACGCATGCCGGCTCATATGTTACCTCGCGGAAGATGGAAATACGCGACGCGTGGAAATACACGCAACTGTACCACGGGAAAATATGATTTCTCTGTCGAACCGCGCATAGGGTAAAATTGTGGTTTCCGATTTAATAATACGTTGGGGTATGTAATTCGATTCTCTTCATAAATTTTCTGAACTTATACATTTTTTTTATTTCAATTTGAAACCCAAATAGAGATAAAACTGATTTGTACAGCGCTCACTGATACAATACCGTATAAAAAACACGTATTAAATCATTTTTGTAATTTATACAAGCTACAAACCATAATAACCAGAGACATTCAAGTTATTCGCATGCGTTTGTAATCGAAATTATAATTAATACGATTTTTAAAACTGAAGCGTCACCGCTAATTCACGAGCCGCCCCTGGCGATGCAGCTGATACTTCCATCTGCCGCGATCTTGTTGCTCTCCCGCATTTATTATACGGCGCATTTGCTGGCACTTTGTCGGCGAGCTCGTTATACCAGCCGAGAGGTGTAGATGTATTATCGAACTCGATCGGTCTCTCTATTGTTAGCGGGCGTAGTCACGCAACAGACACCCGAATCGTTTCATCCGGTTCGGCAAATTGTTTCCCTTCGATCGCTAAAATCGTTTCTGTTAAATGCGTTTTACAAATACCGCTTAGATACACAAGAATGCCAGGCAGAATCTCATATTCGGTTATTTTCTCATTGTTGAAAATAATTTTCTATATTTTACAGTTACAACAACTTGTTTTTGCTCGACTTCAACCTTACTATTATTGTTATTCACAGAACGAGCGTTTTTGAATTTAATTTAATTTTCTAATATAAACGATATAATATAAAGATTCTGTTACTCTTCATAATTATTCTTTTAATTATCGAATATCTGTATAATTATATTTTTTTTTTTAATTAAATAAAAAAGTGCCAAATAAGAAAAACGTATGTCGCAGTCAATTTTAACGCGCCATCCATGATGCTCTTTTGGTACACATCGTGTTTTAACGGCCCCCAGAAGGGAAGTTGTCAGTTACTCATCTCTTGTGATACTACACGTACGTAACGTTCGGTGCGCGACTTGAAAAACAGCCCTTAATCATTTTAACGTCTCCATGTCGAGGAGGGCTGTTCAAACAGCAGATCAACCGATATTCTCACGCGGTCTTTTTCAAGGTTTGAGTGTGTGCTTGCGTCAACAAACATTCATCTTTTTAAACACGATCTCTCTTCGGCTCGCGCGGCACTCGTTCGTTATCGGGCGTCAGACGTGTCGATTACGCTCTAGCTCGTGAAGCACGTGTCTGTCGGTGACACGTACGGTAAAAGGACGTTGCACAGCCGCAGCGAGATTAATTGTCGTCGATTGTGAGATTGATTCTTCCTGCCCGGAAATGGCGTAAATTACGACACCGTATTGCGTGTCACGAAAACCGAACCGATCCGGTTGATCGTGTGATTCTGGTGATCTATTATAGAGCGGAAGTCATTTACAGAATGAGTTTGTCTGATTTTTTGTCTGATTGTTTTAAAATATCGCGTCGTGTACTACAAAAAAATATTTATAGACGTACATACAATGTACATATTAAGACTGAAATAAAAACAAAAAATTATTTAAAAAAGCAACTTTAACATTTTCTCCTTAACATTTTTTAAATAGAAAATATTGTCTGAAAAAAAGCGCGCAAAGTCGAAATACTCGAATGTATCGAGATTTATTGTTGCTTTCTTTCGAATGACATTTCGTGCCACGCATGATATTTTCGCGCGTGTAAAACGAAACAAGGCGCTTCATATCATTTGTGTAATACGTAATACGTATTTGCCGAAGATTAACAGTCGTGATGACATTTTGCTTGCGTTAATACGAAATCAATTTACCGTTGCAAACTGTGATTTTTGCGTTACTGTTATAATAATAATAAGAATTTTCTGAAAGGTCGAGCGAGGGTGTACTCAGCAGAAATTGCACGCGAGTTAAAAACCGCCGCGATCTTTAAACACACTATTGACTCCGTATCGTGAGGAACGAATCATTTTCTCCGACTGAGAAAACTGCGTCGAGTTAAAGTAATCTCTACGATATAATCGTAAACACACATTATGTTGCGCGCGAGAACCACATCGTCGTCTCCGACAAACACGCGTCAATTTACTCGCATCGCTTTTCCCGCCAATCGATTGCGATGTAATAACGTTAGAATGGACTTTAATTAAGTCGATTACAATCTTGTTCTTGCAATCGATCTGTATTGTACCTGATTACCGATAGCGAGAGAGCAAAGTAATACTGTAGATTCCGAAATCACGCGAGCGAGCCGCGAAGAGAGAGTTATTTCATATAAATTGTAAGGTATTATTAAATTAAATACCGTATCACATATTCATCAGTTTATAAATACAATAATGAGATATAACATTCGCCATCGATGTTTCCAAGATATAAAATACCGCGCATATTTCTGAAAATAATGATAAAACGTTATTTTCTCTTGAATTAAATAACTTGCTGATATATTTAATCGTTGCGATGCAAATATACCCAGTTAACTCTTCACATACAGACATGGATCTCCCACTCATTCAAAAATTTAAAACCGATGTCTCTAGTAAACATTAGGTTTTCTAAACGTTTATATCTTCGAAACTACTAGATTTTTTAAATTTGTTTTTTTACGCAGAATTGTTCAAACTTCCGATTCAAAAAAACAAAATTGAAAAATATTTTTCGTAGAGATATTCGATTTTAAAGTCGCATGGATCTCATGTACCCAGTCTGTAATCGTCATTTTTGGAGTATGCAAAGGGTTAAAAGAAAATCCGCTTTTGCATTCTATTGTGTTTTAAACAAGACAAAAACTTATCACATAAACTTCTGTACGCAAAATTCATACGCTCGCGAACGCGGATTTAGAGAAAGCAATCGTCCTGACGAGGCAATCGTAAATTGGCTTTTATCAGCAATCAGAAAATTCGACTTCCGCAATGCAAGAGAGCTACGATGTCGTCGCAGCGGCGTTTTTCAAAGCAAAGTCATCGCACGGTATGCGTGCGCGAATGTTATATAAAGCCGTTCACCGTGAATTCCAAACGACTCTGTCGTCTACAAAGTCGTGCTGATTAAAGCGACATTTCCATATCTTCTCTCGCCTCGTAGAATTATAAATAATACATACACAGTAGTGGTGGAGCAAGTAATCGTTGCGGAGAACGAGTTAAATCAAAATAGTTTGCGTTGCCGTTTAGTGATAGGCGCGACGCATCGTTGACCGATTTCCAAGAAACACGCACGATTTTGGCACGTCGCTTATGTAATGCGGTCGTTGCACCGAGAACCGTCTCTAAAGTTAGCCGGTCAGTTTATTCCCCACACGTGTTATTGGCGTTTAAACGCTGTGATTATTACGACGAATATTATTAGTTCGAGTAACAGTTTTTTTCTCGAAGTGAAAGTCTTTTGACCGCTTGTTCAATATCGATAGCACAAAATAAATATATATGTTTTTTTAATATTATTTGAGTGTACTATAAAGAATTTTCCAGAATATTTTACAGCAACGGCTGTACACGTGTACTTTCGGTAATATCGTCAAAATCGGTAAAATTCGGCAAGCCCGATTGTCTACGAATGGTGTTTACCGACAGTTTGTTCACGCAAAAAATACGTGAAGTTTGAGAAGTACCGTAAACCGGAGTGAAGATTAGGATTAATAGACAGCACTGAATTTAACGCTACGAGTAAGCTACTTTATTCGGTATTGTTCTTAAACGTCTTTTTTAAGTTCGCGGTTACTACTGCCAAAGAAACGACTCTGTTGGCTGCTTGCTAGCGATTGCCGTAATCGCTATCTGCCGGCACTTGCTTTCCGTGAATCGGTAAGATTCGGCAGCCCGATTGTCTACGAACGGTGTTTACGTACTTTTTGCGTGAACGAACTACCGGTAAACACCGTTCGTAGACAATCGGGCTTGTCGAATTTTACCGATTCACGAAAAGCAAGTGCCGGCAAATAGCGATCACGGCAATCGCTAGCGAGCAGCCAACAGAGTCGTTCCTTTGGCAGTAGTAATCGCGCATTTAAAAAGACGTAAAACAACACCGAATAAAGTAACTTACTCGTAGCGTTAAATTCAATGCTGTCTATTAATTTTAGCCTTCAGTGCGCTCCTCAAACTTTCGTTCGAAACCTTACACAATACACAATTTTGTTAACTCAACTGACACACTGCAATCGAGTACTAGTTTCATCATGCGAAACAGTAGTTTATGTCATCCCGCGCAAAACAGCGATGTTTTTCCGGAATGACGAGATACGTCATAAATTAAACCGGGTATGCAACAAAGCGACGTTTCCTGTGACGACTGCAATAGCGGACGTACATACTTGTTGCACGTGTACAGTTTAGCGGCGCGATATATAACTTCGGTTAAATCCGGAATCTCGCGCGTTTGAAATCCTCGCGCGCGGTCGTTAACGCGCGTCAACCGAGAGAGAAAGTCCATCAATGTCCAGTCGCGGCTATTGTCTCCCGCGCGATTGTGTTACTATCTCGTACCTTGGAAAACAGAAAGGAACGTTGAAGGAGAGAATATATGGGCGCGTGATCGTAAGCGGAGGAGACTAAAAACGAAGAAATGAAAAGTGACGAATGGGAATTACACGGTGGGAACGTGGCAAGAGAAAGAAAAACACCGGATAGAATGAGAAACTTCGTAAACCGCAAAGTTCTACGTAATCTACTAAATCGTTGATACAAAGTTCGTAGAATGTGACGTGACGCAACGAGAAGATGGTCGGTCACGTATTGTACGTATGTGTCCTGGCAAAAAAAAAAAAATTTATTCCAGAAGCATGTGCAAACTGGATGAAATTTCGGTTGCGCAATTTGAGATGCCAGAAAGCGGTGAATGTGTTAGTCGAGTGGGGATTAACTGCTTGATCGGATTCCGAAGAACTGAGAGGAACAAACAGGAAGAAGGTCAGTCTTGGCTTTTACGACGATCCATCTCCTTGGGAGGTCAGCCTTCTCTCTCCGAAACCTGATAGAGGTCTCAAGTGTTGGCGATCGCCTAACATTTCATTGTCTTCGTTCACAGCACCATGTTTATGGGACTCTGAGAATTTCGTTCTCACGCTGGACACAGCAATTTCAGGAAATCGGGTTTGGAAATATATTGCATCTTCTAAAAGAAAATATCCGTCCCGATATTTAGAAGAATTTATTTTGAAAAGTGACTATATAAATATACATATATTCGTATTGTTTGACAGATTAATTCTTTGAGATATAGGAGAGTTAAAGCGTTAAATTGTTATGTATATATGAAACACATTTAATTAGTTCTGGAAGTGATAAACGACGGAATACGTTAGCGTATGGGTTATTTCTGCTTCGTTACCAGTTACTCAGCGTCCAGATTAAATCTTTAGAATACGCTCGCATATCATCCGAAGCCTCTTGACTCTTTTTCCGAAGTCTTTAATGTTCTAACCGCGACGTCTAGCTATTAGTCATTCGGCTTGCACGATAATTACGGCGCGATCGTAACGCGGCAATTAATCCGTTACGATGTCGGTTATGTAAACAACATATTCTGCTCGATACATATCTGTCCCGCGCTCAATGAAATAATGTAATTTGAGGTGTGGCGGCGCTCCAAGTTGCTTCGATGATCTCTCTGTAGCCGCGGGATAGCTAAGCCGCGATCTCATGACGCGCGATGTCTTCTTCTTCTTCTTCTTCTCAAAGAAACGCGCGCGAAGGTATGCATCCGGTTTGTGAAAGAAACCATCGTTTGCGCCACCTCCCTCTCTTCCTTCCCTTCGTAACTGACCGATTATGTAAAGCGAGTTTCCACGGGTGGCCTCGCGCGGTTTCTCGCTCGGTCTGCGTCGATATTCTTATGCGGGGCGCACAACCTCGTCTTTCACGATGCGCAATTGCGCGGGCGTTTCTTACGGATCCACCCACCGAGATCTATCCGATCTCCGCGGCGTTCTTTCGAAGTCGTGACTTCGTCAGCCAATGTCGCTCTCGTACATACGATTAATCCCTTCAACCTTTTGTACGGAATGACAATCGAGAAATTCAACGGAGAGAAGAAAACGATTCGGATTTTAGATGCAGCGCCGCGGATGGGGGGATGGAAGGGGATCGCCGTCGGAAAAGAAGAATCGATTCTATTTAATGTTTTCGAAAGTTTGAAAAGCATTAATCAAAAAGTATTCCCAATTAAGTTCACAAGATCCATTAATCTCGTAGTGATGTAGCCTCCAGTTGCAGCTCATTACAGTGACGTTTTTACTAAGATTTTTGTGACTTTATCTCTCTTTCTTTTTCTCGCTTTTTCCTCTCTTCTGCGAGTAAAGAAAACTAAAACTTTATTAATGGTAATGAGACTATGTCGACTTTTGTCCGAGTTCTCGCACTAATGAGCCGACCAATTAGTCGTCTTCAAAAACGTTGTCTAAAAAAATGCATATATGTACATATGTTTGTGATACAACTCAGAACGTTTTCTGATTTCGACTGATTATTTTTAAAGAAGTGTTATTTATTCAACAGTCTATTCATAAGTTATGCGAATAAAAGTTTTCTTACATTTTTTTTCCTTCTCTGCCGCGAGAACGCGTTTGCATTCTCTCGCGGAACCAAGATGTGTTCATTAACACCTCTAGTTGCATTTGGCTAGAGTCCACGAGTGTTGCTCAAATAGCATCCACGACTCTCCCGTAGCCTCTTATTTTCGCCGACAAACGGAACGCTATTCGAAGAAAACTCGTATACCGGCGGATACAGACCCTAACTCGAAAGACGAAAAGCTCTCTTGACGAAATGACTCCGGGCCATTGTTGTGATGAGGTGTGTCAAACATTATGTACAAGAGAAACTAGTATCGTCGTTAAAACCGCAGAACCCATCCGACCGACACGAGCCGTAAAAGTATATGTTCTTTGTTCATGCGCGCGTGGCCGGTTGTCTGTCGTGGCTGTAAGTCCGATTTCTCGACCGAACACTCGTCTGAGTTCGTCATAAAATCTAACTATTTAAAATGTATTTGCAATTTTACAGTTCGATCGGAGAGAAAAATAATTGCAAAACACAATAATTTCAACGTATATATAATAGTAAAAATATATAATAGTAAAAACTACCGATGTTATTAGCAGTTAAAGAGACATACGTCTTTACATTTGAATAAAAAAATAGTAAAACATTTTTTTTATTGCAATATTTTACGCAAATTATATCCTTTATATTGAAAATGAATATTTTGCTTCAATCGGGCGTTATTTTTCTTTTGTACATACATAACTCACGTAATATTAAATTT